>QWTY01009783.1:0-22282 GCA_008033365.1 Pseudorectes ferrugineus
AGTTAATGAAGCAAACAGTTGACCAGCTGAGAAAAAGAAGTTGCACTATTTACCTTTCCATCAAACACCATTTCATACCCTTCTCTGTTCTTTATTTTATTGTATAGGTATTCAGCAAGCTCCAAGCACTTATCAATTTGTGCTTCAAATCCTGTGGTTCCCTTTACAGAGAGATGAAGAAAAAAAGTTATGTAAACATCTGTTCTGTGAATTAGAAGGACAAAAGGACCATGCAATACTTGCCAACAGATCAGCACAAGTCACCCCTCATAAGTCTCTGTGAGATCAGTTAAGGATCTGATTCTATGTGATGAAGGGGACTTTGATAAGCAGAGCTCATTTGTCTCTAGCTCTTGCCACTGACACCCCTATAGCCAACTCTGCAAAATAAGCATCAGGTACTTGCTTGGTTCTCAGGAATATTTTGTTGAGAACCTGAATGGCACCTCTGTGACAAAGGGTGCCTTTGGTAGATTTTGCAGAGAGGCTGAGGATGGTTTTGGATAGCTTGGACTGGCACAGACAGGGGCCTTCAGGAGGTGTTGAGTTCCAGACATGGGGAGTTTCCCGCTATTTTCAGAATAGGGGATTTTAATCTTCCAGGAATGATATCCTGGGGCCTTTCCAAGAGTAATATTTTTGTTTTTAGTTAAGCACAGAATGGGTAGATACACTTTTAGAGTCCAGTCTGATGCCTGTGAAAATGCACACTTTGTTTAGATACTACCCTGCCTCTGCAGTGTTCTTCTCTGTTCTTTTCTAACAGATACCATATAAACTCAGAGGCTGTGTTTTTAAGAGCTGCAGAAAAGCCTGCTTTTCCTTCTCTGGCAGAAGTCATAATCCTCTCTGTGACATCATAATTGTTCCTGCAATCACCAACTGTGATGCCTCAAACAAAGGATTCAGCTTCAAGAGGGAGGAAGGGGAATAAACAGCTGCAATAGATAAAGTGTTTAAGAAACACACATCCTATTTTGTAATGTTAATATTACAAGCAGAGTGTGAGAAGAGAAAAAGCAGTACAAGGCATATTGAAAAAACAGACTTAAGGAGAAATGTCTCTGAGTAATGGATGCGTGTCCCTGCTAAATCTGTTCTGGCAGTGCAGAACTGACTTAAAAGCCCGTGTCATTATCCCTCTGGGTATAGAGATTTCAAAACAGAGTAGAGGTAGCCCCGGGAGAAAGGCTCGGAGTAAAAGAGACATGTGGCTAAAATCGCCTGCCACTCTGCAGACCCCAGCTATTGCATCCTCCTTTACAGACTCCCACACCTCCTCAGAGGTTCAATGAAGCACATGAGAATCTTTAAGGCTTTCTGGAAATGAAAACAGTGATGTCATCTCCTCTGAACCAACCTTAGGCAACCTGACATAGTAGATTGGATAAATACATGCAAGAACTTATTTAGCAATATAGATAAAGTAATCATTAGAGCTGGTGTTTACAGATTTCCCAGTGAACAGTTTTTGATGAGTTTTCCTCTACTCCTTCAAAAGATTACTTCATATCTACTGCATTCAATGAAACTAGGTATTCCAGTCTTGATTTGCCATGTATAATTTCTGAATATAATTAAAACATCTTTTTATTTCCAGACATCTTTGTAACAACATTCCTAGGTGTATGATTTATGCTGTTAGACTCCTACAGTTACACAAGGCAAATGCTATGCAAAGCCGTACAGTTCAAGTTTCAAAATCATGTGTGCTGCTTTGAAGCTCCATTGTTAAAAGCATAAAACTCCCAGAAAATAATAATGTTCTTTCTTTCATGTTATATATGTGAAATTCAGCTCAGATATTTTCTAAAATTATGATTACAGAAACCCCACCCCCCAAGCGTATCTGGTGTGCATTATTTTAATACAAAGAAACGTGTAGCAGGCAGTCCTACCTTTGCCCTCCACATCAGCCATAGCTTGAAGACATCAACGTGCCGCCCACACTGCAAAGCCTTGTCTCCCGTGTCATAGGACAGGTCATAGTGCTTGTCTTGTTGAAAGAGGTAGGAAGCATGCATTTGATTGCAACTCTGCATCAATCCCTTACGGACACAAAGACACAAGCACAGTGATGTTGGCACAGATTTGACTACTGCTTTGAGGGTTGCTTTGGGTGAAAAACTACAAACACACAAATTCAGTCGAATATATGTCCAAGTGCAAAAGGAAGATCAAAAAAAAGGACAAAACCAGACTTAGCTGCTCAATGGACTAATCCCTTTCAGTGCCCAAGACACCTTGGTACCTGATCCAGCAATGTGTAAGCCACCCCCAGATCCAAATATTTTTTTATAAAAAGCTGGACATTGTGCTTCCTAGCATTCTTATGCTTAACTTAATTTTTGGATCTTGCCTTTTATTCTTTGTTCTGGTTCCTTTTCCTCCTTTCCTTTGAAGGCATCTTTTCTGAGTCAGACCAAGACAATTGGTGACTAATCTAAAGAATATCACAGCACTTTTCAATTGCTTTGGTCTCTAAAATTCTGATTTTTATTGTTTTCTTTCTTTGTAGGAACAATTCTTTTCTGCAAAGCCCTCAGCTGCAGATTGGATGCTTAAGTGGTATAGAAAGCTTTGAACAGACGGAAGAGCATATGGCCTTTAAAAAGCCAGCTAGAGCTATTTCTGGGCTGCAACATACCATTCTAAGAGGCAGCTTTGTGGGAGGGACAGAAGCCAACAAGGTGAGGAAACCTGGCTCATGAAAACATGAGGTTTCCTTTTTAAAGTAAAATGCAGAGAGCCACGTTCTGGCTCTAGTTAAGATCTCAACCAAGTTTATGGTGTACCTTAGGGCTGTTGCCTAAAATGGCAGTTTCCAATCCAAGAAGAATCATAACATGGCTGTTTATCATCAAGTCTAATCTTTATGTGTAACTCAAAACTGAGATAGCAAAATGAAAAGGGGGAAAAAGAATTGACTTTCTCCTAATCTGAGCCATCTGTTCTCACTACAAGTCAAGGATGGTACTTACTTCAGCCAAGCAGGATTTGTCTTGGGGAACTGACCCAGAGGGCAAATAAAAGCCAGTTTCTCTCTTCCTAAGTGCAATCACTTTGTACACAATCTGTTGTACAGCTGTTAGCAAAACAGCAACCAGCTTTTTGATAGCTGGTCTATTAAGTGGTGGCTGTACGGCAGCTGTCCCAGTAACTGATGGTTATATGAAAATTACAGGCTTGAAGGGTAATTCAAATTCTAGCACTAAATGAAACGTCTACTTTTTATTCCAAGTGCACTTAGTGTTCCATTTTCACTTCCATGTGCCCCCAAGTGGATATATAGATCAAAGCTGGGTAGGAATATCATAAAAGTCTAAAAGGTGTAATGATGCCTCGATTCTGGACCAAATGTTGTGCTGCATTTAAACCATGACAGTCACCCCAAGAGGACCAGAGTTCGCCTGCAGTTACATCTTATGCTACACAGCAACTAGTGGGGTTACACAGCTATGCAGCCACAACTTAACCGTGGACATTCAGAATGGGAAGTCACAAAACTCTGTACAGACATTGCCACTGATGGCCTCATTTCTGCTAGACATCTGCTTTAATTCCTTTTGCAGTCACAGCCTAAGCATGTAAATAAAGGTTTTTTCTCAGTTCCTGTAATAGTCCTCATCACATCAGCAAATATTAGCTATGGCACAGTGATGAAGAAAATATCCAGGATTTTCAGAAGTAAAATGCCAGAAAGGAGCAGAGCAGCACGTATATGGTGACATACCTCTTCTCTTACTAGCAGGGCTGAACACTGCAGTGGGACGCCCATCATCTTGTGAGGGTTCCAGGTCACTGAGTTAGCCCTGGGACAGAAAACCACATGAAACTCAGACACTGTACTATGTGATGAAACCCCAGAAGCATTTAGAAATAATTAGAATAATACCGAACATATAGCAATACTCACTTTTTTCTTTTTCTTTTTCTGAGCAAGCAAAGCTGAAAATAATCATGGCTGATATTAGGAAAGCAGTGCCTTCACAGGGGACTAATCCACTCCAGTTGGCTTTTGGATGACAATCCTGGCAATCTACCACAGTATAACTGCTCTATCCACTAAATTTAATCAGTGTTAAACTTTCTGGGGAGTCATCTATACTTTACAAACATAGGGCAAACTTCCTAAAAACACCCACTTGACTGATGAACTTTCTAAAATTGCACAGTCAATTAAAGATGCAGATAGGAAGCTGGCAACCTAGCAGGTCTCCCTCTCTCTTATTCCAGTTTCAGCAAGATTTTAGTAATTGGCTCACACAGGCATTTTAAAAAATTCCTTGAAATACTTCTGGGTATCTCTAAGTCTCTGAGTAACCTGGAAAACCTGGCCTAAAGTAATTTTTCTTGTTGCTCTGATTGCATAATTGCATAGCTCCTTAATTTTTGCTTGGCTACAGCAATTCACACAACTAGAGTAATAAGCATGAACTGACCCATCTTGCCAGAAAAGAGTCTGATCCTGCCTCCCTTCAGGACACATGTGCTGGAAAAACTGCTGTCAGCCTAGGTTTTGGGAACAAACAGAGAGCTGACACAATATGATCTGGAGAAGAGGTATTTGGGACTGTGGTGAGGGCTGAATGGAAGATTGTCCAGTTGTTTATTATTTTAATTTTGTGTTATGTTTGACTGGCTATTTTATAATTACTATTGTTACATATAATGAATTAGCTGATAAATGTATACATTTGCATCCTATTGGGCAAGTTGTCAAGGATGCATAGTGTATGTGATTTCATCTAGTGCAGAGATTTGTATTTTGATGGTATAAATTGGCATAAATCAGTCAACTGAGGCATGTCAAAACTTAAAGGACCCAGGACACACTTGTAGGTAACACTGATGTGAACAGAGGGGAGCATGTTAGAATCTAGCAGTGTTTTCCTTTGTAGGACTTGGAGACAGTGCTACAGGTTTATGCACCTCCTGCCAGATTGCTTCCACTCCTTCAAAGCAAGCAACTTCAAAATTCACATGGACATCAGGCAGTACTTCTGTGCTTTCTTCTTTGCTATTTAAATGGGACTGTGCAAGTGCCTGATGCAAAATCTGTAGGGAACAGGCAACATCTGGCCACTTGGCTTGGCTTTTTGAGTATTTGGCAGCTTTTAATCAGCTCAGTCAGACATCTGATTACAACACCAAAGCTAATGATTCCGAACATCCACTCAGGTCTATGAATTGCCCTTGATATGATACTTTTTAATTTTGTTTGTGCCTATGGAAAATCAGACAGAAATTCTTTAAGAGACCTCTAAGTAGCAATAGTGGTATGCATTTTCTCAAGCAAAAGGATTACTTACTGACAACAGCCAGATGTGAATTATGGTCACTTATTTACCTAATTACATACCAATTGCACACAGAAAAATAATTAATTATGTGAAATAAAAATCCACCATTTTTCATTTGTTATCAGTTATTTTGGGCTTCTGTCATCAGTATGTGTTTGAAGAAATTGCTGACCAAGACAACCAGCGAAGCAAAAAAAATCTACAGGAATCCACAGATGTTTTCCAAAAGCATCTCATGTTTGCCCAAATAACTGAGCACCAAGAACCTATGTGATTTTTTGGCTGTGGGTCAAAGATAGAAAAAAAAAGAATATTTTTCCTTTAGAGATTTCAAATGGATGACAGGAGAGATTCACAGCTGGCAGAATTTGGTCCTGAGCCATCATTAAATACAGACTGATGCAATCACTGATGAGCCGCAGCCCCCGGAAAGATGCCCAGACCCTCTGTGGGAGCACTCACTCACTCCACACGTGCTTTTCTCATGTAGCTGTCACCCCCTGCCTGAGCCTCTGGACGGGGGACACCAGGCTGGAACTCCTGATGTTGGCCAGACCTATCCGCTCCACACACTGGGGCTTGTGCTTCCTTCAGGGCACCTTCGAGCACCTTGAAATCTGCCATGGCGGACTGGAGGGCATGGTAAGGACACTCCTGCAACTCATCCTGCCTGTGACAGGAGTATTTCTGCTGGACTGTTACCAGAAGGATGGGAGTACTCAGAGCACAGTGTGCTGCAGTGTATGTTCCCTCTCCTATCAAACATGAGTAACAGCTTCTCTTCCACCTAGACCTGTGATGACTCCATTATCTACCATGGAACAGAAAGGTCCATAAAAGGTCTGCTCTAAAGGTTCCCACACTTGAGATTTGGACAAACTGAAATGAGCCTCTGTGTCCAGCGAGCAGAGGAACAGCATTTAAAATAACAAATTTCCTTAATTCACTGCCAAACATATTGAGATTGTGCTTATCAAAGCACTCAATAAAATCCAGTGGAGTTCTGGATCTAAAGCATATTATGTGGAAAATGCTCCAAAGCAGATTTAACCTGAACTTCTCATTCCAGCACAATCTGGACAGCAATTTGGGAGGCAAACCCTTTGTTTCATACTCTGCCCTCACAGGCAACGAGGTAGATTTTTCTAACTTGCTGGATATTTGGATATATGTCCTTTTAATGCATGATATGTAAGTCTAGAGTGCTGTAGGCAGTCTTAACTAAATCAAATTTATAGAATTGTTGGCTGCTTTCCAAATTTTGCATGAGAGATGCATGAGAAAAGAACTGAATCATCAAGGTATCTTCCTAAGTTCCAGGATCAGGATGAGGAAGTTGTTTGTAATTTTAATTGGCAAGGAACAGCAATTTGATTTAGTGACAAAGAAGGAGGAAGGGAGTAATGATTTACTCTCAAACATTATGAACTTCAGGAAACACAGAAATGCGAGTGACTCCATCTAGCCCAGTATACTGCCTGTAGAAAGCGGACTAAATAGGTGACTGGGAAGAATACAAAACAGGGCAAGCACCTATGAACTTTCTCTAAATACTTTCTGAGCTTCCCTCATTTGTGGCTCACAGAAATCCTGAATGGTCTTTGTCTTTCCTTGAATGTAGATAAATCTTAACATCCTATGGAAAGGATTTCCATGGCTTAACAAAATGTTTCAGAGTAAGCAGCTGTTTTTAAGTTTAAGCTCAGTCCTTCCAGCCTGGACTAGCATCGCTTATGTTCATCTGCATTATCGGCAATGTTTATGAGCTCATGACTACAACTGTGTATATATCCAGGCACAGATTTACTGAGAAGACATCAATAACCCAGTCTGGAGAGGGCTATTCTCTCCAGAACTGACAGAGTAGGGCATGTCCTAACTGCAGGTGCATCCCTGTTTTATACTTAAAACTTCAGTGTACAAGACCTACAAGATTCACTTCCTAGAGAAATGAACTTGCTAATTCATCTTGGATGCTGAATCAAAGAACACTACAGAAACTACTCTGACCTGTGAATGTATGGTGGAAGAACAGAGAAACAAGCATGGAATGTCTGCTGTTTATACTCCAAAACAAATTGCCACACTACTGTAGCACAAAGGCACTCAGCAATGCTGCTTCAACTGGAAGGACAGTTTATGTGATTTTTCCCTCCTATATCTTGGATATAACACTGATCCTTAATTTTTACAGGCATTGCTATGGTAATCACAAGTATGTTCAAATGCATTTAATAAATGTCTTTTATCGATACTAATAAATCTTACCTTTCAATGCCATTTAACTTCCATTTGTGTTTCCTCGACATCAGGAGCCCACCACCCCATGCTCCCTGGAAGGCAAGACACATTATCTTAATGAGAGCTCTGCTTTCCTCCCTGATGACATCTGTGCGTTCCCATCAGTTTGGGACCCTTTCTATCTTGCTGATGTGGCACATTCCAAAATGACCAGGCAGATGGAGCCTGAGGCATGAGCTGTGCTAACAATTTTCTTCCAGTAGCTTGGAAGCAGCGGTTAATAGCCCCTAATCCGGGTGCCCACCCTTATCATCTGCAAACCCCTCACTCGCCCCTCTGACACCGGCACATCGGGCTGCCCCATGCTGTAATTAACGACTTGCAGAGCTGCTCCTGGGTCAGCTGCCTTTTCTCTTGTAGTGACTGAGTTGTAATAATAAACCAGGCTGAGATCTCAGCTGCTCTGGGGGATTTTCATCGTATTTTGGACCCACTACTGCTTGCCCTCTACTCATTTGCTTTCCTCAAAGAGATCTGGGACAAGCAGACGTTTCATGTGACTGAGAAGTATTTAAGGTAAATAAAAATTCTTGCTTTGAATTGGACTGATTTTGGCTGACACAGTAATACAAAATCAAGACTCCTAAACCTATGGGAAGTCAATTACCAAGCCTTTTTGGAGAAAGGATTTGAAAAAATGACATAGAAGATATTCTAGGGCTGAAAGATGATCCTTCAGAAAGATTTCTTGGCAAGAGCCTGGATAAAGCTAAGTAGCCAATCTGATAAATTTCCCTAGCACTTGCATTAACCTGATCAGCAATTTGCAGTACTTTATTCCAGACAAATGTAGCCTTTTCCTTATGTATTTATTTTGCAGCTGCTGCTGAAGCTGAGCCAGTACTCAGTACGCTTCTTATGTATTTCTTTACTAATGGCATTTAAAGATAAAGCTGAAAGCCAAAAGCACTCAAACTAGGTCATCTTAAATGTCCCGGTTGCTGCAAGTACAACTACAGTCACAGCTCCTAAAAAATCCCTCTGACCTGAGCCTTTCAGAGGAGTGCGAAGTCAGTGCTTGGATGTTACACTTAATTACAGGAACTAAATACAATGGGTTTTGTACAAGATGACACAGTCTAAAATGAATAAATTAATGCTAATACACCTTGTAATCCAACCCTCCACGTATGATGGTACTTACATCCACGTGCATCCAGATTTTGTATTTCTTGCAGATGTCTGCAATAGCTATGAGAGGATCAAATGCCCCATACACTGTTGTTCCAGCTGTGGCACTCACCAGAAAAGGAACAAATCCCTGCAAGAAAGCAGAGAGATGTTATACCTGGTCAGAGTACTGCAGCCCCCTCATCCTGCAGCAGCCCCAGGTCCCCTGGTGCTGCCCCCACAGTGACCCCACAAGTGTCTCCCAGAGGACATCCCTGCTATATTACACTGGTTTTCTCCAAGTTCAGATGCCAGGGATATTATAGTTTCTACCTTAAGGTGGCAGCAAACTTCCAAACCAGCATCTTCCATTTATTAGAATGCATGAGACAAGTAAGGGCTCAACAGAACAATTCTCCTTCACACCACCTGCCTGAAACAAAAAAGTCTGCACTGCAGGATGTCACATAAACAAACCTCAACCAGGCACCACAGTGAGAGAAGCATTTCTGGTGGACTGTGCCCTGGGCTGCATTGCAATTATCCCAGCGAGTGTCCGGACATGTGGTGCCCCAGTTCTGGCAGTGGGAACATCGTGTCTGAGGGTGTCTCCTGGGGCAGTGGGCAGGGGAGGTGTGGGGCTCGCCCCCAGCCCCATCCCTCACGCAGAGCAGGGACACAGCTCTTCAAAGGTAAAAACAGCAGCCTCCACAGAGGCCAGGGACTATCTCTTGGATTCCCTCTGCTAAATGCTGTGCCTCACAGCAGAGCACTCACCAGACATCGCTTCTGCACTATGAGGTCTGGGGTCTGCTAAAATTTATATCAGTGTTTAATTTCATTTGTAGTTACAGTGATTTCATAAGGAGTACTTAGAGGTCAAGTGTGGCTACTTCTTTTTTGCAGAACTGGAGTTCAAACCACCAAAAAAGTCCAAATTTTCTTCTGCAACAGTCGGTAGGTTTGAGTGGCACTCTAATGTCATTTTGCCTTATTTTTTTAAATCTACTGTATTGCTTTTCTTGGAAAAAATGTGCTTTTAATGAAGATTTGTGCTATTAATCAGCTTTGACTGCTGTGTGTCTAGTGACTATAAATGTTGAAAGCACAGGGCTGAGCTCATTGCATACTTTAAACTGATGTTTTAATTCTAGCTTCTGTTAGTGAACACATATGAAAGTGTGTGCATTTTTAGAGATATGTGGATTTTAGTTTACCTTCCACTGATTTGGTGAGTCTGTGAGAAGTATTTTCAATGCATTAGAATAAAACAAATTCCCCAAAATTATTAGACTGGTTTTGACAATATTCAGCTGAGAAACTGCATCATAGGCTGGTAATACAGAAGAGGAGGATGTTATGCAGAGCAACATATAAAAAGAAATATCATGGATATTATAAAGTAGCTCTAAACCTATTTTCTCACCAACTCTTGCCTCAGTAATTGGCAGGCTACATTTCTGAGAAATAAATCAAAACTTAATGGGCAAGACTGTGTTGTTTTACCAAGGAAAGCAAACACCTGGCTTTACCATTCTTTGGGTTTTTTCCTTCTTTGGAAGCAGAAAAGCTGGTAAACTTACTTTTTGTTTGGCTTCCACAATTCTTCTTTCAAGGTCTGATGGGATCATTTTCCCTCTGGAGCAAGAGAGAGTTGTATCAGTAACTTGATCTTGAAACCAACTTTTGCTGTTACTTCTTTATTTAACAGGAAACCCAAAGAAGGAGCAAAGTGACTTTTTTGCCCAAGAGTTATGCTGCATTGAAGAGCACAGAAAGACTCTGTCCATTAGTCTGAGTTTTTACCCTAATTATTTAGTCAATGTATTTGCATCAATATGGTAACTAAGAGAAGTATCTCATGGCCACCTCATTAAAGACTGATGCTGCTCCTTGGAGCCTCTTGGTCCTGTCTGCAGTTACAGTCCTGGGAATAAGCTTCAGGCTCCCAGGGAGAGGCTCAGCCCAGCCTCCCAAGAAGTTTGCTGGGTGCCAAATGCCGTGGTCCTCTCTCAGCAGGCACAGGAAATGCCAGCCGAGCTGCATGGCCTTGAGCAGTGCAACTCAGCTGTGCTGTCAGCAGTTGTCTCTGTGTTCCCTTCCCAGGAATGAACTCGTTTCGAGGTGACTATTCCACGGTTTAGTGAATAACATGTTTGCATTTGCTTGAAGCAGGGTGTGAGAAGCTGCCAGTCTAGACTCGCTATATCCACTGTCACGCTCTCAGACCGTATTTGCAACACCTCTGGCATGAACCACCTACTTCAGATTCAGACTCAGTCGTGTAAGGCTTGAAGGCTAATTTAGGAAATCCTGTAAATTAACTAGGTGCAAGATAAAACAGTGCTGATACTGAATATTGAGACTAAGGTTTTCTTAGCTTTAGACACAAGCAAGTCTATAAAAGAAGAGGCAGTATGAATATCAGCAATACAAACATGATAGATTCCCACGTCACAGAAATAAAGTCTTCACTGGCTTTGAATGTTGTACATTTAGACTGATGAAATTTTTAAAGACTTTTTCAGATTTTTTCTTTCACTAGGCCCTCACCTCCTGCTGCTATAAAAAAAGAACAATGTTTATTAAAGCTCAAAATGAAGTTACATGGAAACTAATAAACCCATTAGTTTTAGTTTCATTTTGCATAAAAACGTTTGAACTGTTTTCATGGCATTTGGATGCATGTCCTTTTTTTTAATTATTAATTTATTGTAATAAGATGCTGTTGGTTTTTAAATTTTTCATCCTTACATAGCTTACAATAGGATGGTATTAATTTCAGTAAAAATGGGTTTGTACTGCTTTTTTTGCAAAATTTCTCCCACATATTCAAAACACTAAAATACTGAAAGAGTAACTAAAAACAAAAAGCTCTACAAATCTAAGAATTGGCTCTGATTTTTCTTGCAGAAGTGCAACGAAGGTCTAAAGAGTATTCAGCTCCTTGTGAGTTCCCCCGAGACACATGTACATGTTCAGAGAAAAGCAATAGTCATCTTATCCTCAAAAAATGTTCCTGGGACCATTAGAGGAATAAAGAAAAAAAAACCATGTCAAAGGAGGGCAGTGAGTTCCTCTCCAAAATGTAATTTAGATGTTGGTCTTTAATAGTTTCTGATTTAGTGAGCTTATGCATAGAAACATACACAGAACTGGGCAGATGCTTTCACTGCCCAAATTTTTTTACCAAAGCAAGTGATTATCCAGCCCCATGTCACATCAAGTAGATGCAGGAATTCATGGCCAGGAGAGTGCAATACCCAAGCAATGTCAAGGTTTACCAGCTAAACCAGGCAAACTTGGCAGGTGTGGGTCCGAATGGGAAAGAACCACTAGGAAGTGTGCTTGGCCATACTGAAAACATCAAAAAGGTATCAAGGTGCTCCTTCACCCTTCCACAGGCCCACATCTTCACAGAGCGTCTTCTCAACCACACCAGCCCCCATCCTGTGCAAACAATTTGCTCTGTCCCTGTGGTGTCTGTGAGAGACACAGTAATCCTGCTGTTTACTTCAGCCTGGGCAGGCTAACCATGGTCTTCACAGAAAATCATCACACTGAATTTGAACAAGAAGAAAAGGAAGACACGACTTCATTGATCCACATCCATCTTTAGTGAATAGAAACAACTGGGGATTTATTTTGATGTGTATTGGTTGTTTTGACGTCATTAAATCCTTTTCAAGGTGTGTTCAGTCTTTTGTTAAAAAAGAGATAATAGGACCATAAGTCAATATGCAGGCACTGTGATTAGCACTGTAAATTGCTTACTTGATGTTTGTTTTTTAATGTGGGAGCAGAGTATCTTGATAGCAGCAAAACCTTCCATTTCTGCTAGAGACATAATTAATTCAATACCTTGTAACAATAAGGGACTCAAATAGCATTTCCTATTGAAAAGACTCTCAGAAGAATCAGTAAGAATTGTTCTATTAATTTTTGTCCCATAGAAGGTGTTTTCCCTAAAATTGAAAATTTTTATCAGAACACGTTGATTTTGTTGATATACTTTTTCTTTCTCAAAATGGGTTTTCATAGAGAATCAGAACCTTTAGGTTGGATGAGTTAAGCAAGAAGTTATCTACCACCCTTTTTCGGAGCCTATGTGACCTGCAGATTAGTTGCCTCCTGTGCTGTTGGTTTCCAGGGACCATCATCCTCCTCAGCCTGTGCTTCCCACAATGCTGCCAAGATCCTTCTCTTCACATCCCATCACAAACATGTCCCTATCAAGGGCACTGAGGGAAATGTAATCCAGCTGAGAGAGATGGGGGGGCCCACGAAGTAACAGAATTACATTAGCAAATGCTCCTAGATATTTTATTCCTATAAAAGGCCCACTTCAGCTCATTTTAATGGATCAAAATGTGAGAGTCTGATTTGACCAAAACAAACTTCCTCCTGGTTTCTTAGCACAAAATGTAAAGAATGATGTTAGTCTGATATCCCGTTTCACATCAGAATGAAAGAAAAAAAATATCAGAAACCTCTAAGGAAAGGAACTTTTAAGATTTTTTATGAACTCCAAAAATGGACCCATAAAGAAGCTACTAACAGATACAGTTCCTCAAGTGGGATAAATTAGTGTAAAGCTGCTGAAGACGACAGTGCTGTGACAAATTATACCAACTGCTGACCAGATCCTGCATGCTCTCTCTGAGCTGAGCACCTGGTGATCCTCTCTTATGCACCACAAGAAGAGCTGTATTTGACATCTTTACTTACCTTTCATCACATCTAATCAAAATCACACTATCTGTACCAATACCCAAGGCCGCAGCTCCTTTCTTCACAGAAAAGTGACTCTGAAAAAATACATTTAGTATTATTTATTGGTTTTATTATTTCTTATCTAATTTAATATAAAACACTACCCTCTTGCAAGCCCTTCAGCAAGAAGCCCCACAAGGCAGTAATTCCATTCGGAGCCCTTTTGGAAACTGATCACTGTAATTTGAGGCTTCAAAGCCAGTCACTACCATCAGCTGGAGAAACAGCAATCACTCTAACCTGGGTTTACTCCTGGAATATTACATACACAACTGTGGTCAATGCTGGATCCTGATGCATACCTGCAGCTTCTATTGCTTGTACATATTCAGCTATGAGCTTGATTTATTGAAACAAAATAGTCTTCTGTAGAGAAGTAATTTAGTTTGTGATGTCCAGAGTCATGTGCTACAATGTATCTTCTGCCCAAATAATATACTGAGAGAAATTAAGATACGAAGCCTAATTGTGATCTCATGCCAGTGAAAGCCAGTAATAACTCCTACTAATAAACAGAGCTACTGAAGTTTAAGATCAGAATAGGGCTATTATTATTATTATTATTATTGTAGGAAGACTATTAGTTAATCTGTATGTACAAAATAAAATGTGGAAGTTACATACTGGAGTGCAAGTCGACCTAATTTTCTCTCGCTCATAGGACTTAACTCCCGAGCCAGTATTGGTTTACAATTCTAAATTAAATCCCAGTGATTATGATAATGCAACAGTTTTATATCAAATTATAGCCCCAAGAATCTGATTTTGTATTAACTCAAACCCAGCTGTTAACAATATTGTCCAAAGTAATTTTAACTACAGATTATTAAACATTAAAAAAATGGAAATTCTTTAGGTATCCTACAGTACCATTAGCTTAGGATGTAACACTATAAAAAAGATCCAGAAGATAAAAATGTAACAAGGTTTTTTAAGTGTACAGAGTGTTAAAGAAGAAAGGAAGACCTAGTTCGCAGAAGATCACAAAGGAGAGAAGCAATGACTATTGCTTTGTCAAGGGAGTATCTGCAAGCAGCAGAGAGCTGTAAGGAAAGAGATTGGCAAAATGGTTACACACATGGGCTTCACTTAAAGGCCACGAGGGCACGGATTCACTGTACACTGAAGGGCCCTATGCATAACGAACACCTTGAAAATTACAGGCCAACCTAATGAAAGAGGAAGAGGAGTAGAAGAACTGCAACATGCATGTCCAACTTAACAAGTAAAAAACCTCTGTGTTTTAAAAATTGCTCAGGTAGTAGTTTTCATTGAGTCTGGGCTGCTATGGTGAAGATTGCTATGGTTAAGAGTTTCCAGTACAAACTCCTTTTTTAAATGCCTGTATCTCACCATTTTGGCTGAAATTCTTGAAGTTTTCATGATGTCTGCTGACTTTTCAATAGCCAGACATTTTGAAGAAGTTTAGATTGCTCTTGAGTCATGTTTCACTGATGATATATGGACAATTTGAAAATACTTCCTCAGGTAAATATTTTTCATACTACATTTATTTTTTAAATGCATTGGGTTGGTACAGCTTTTCCCTGTGGGATATGGCTGCAGGGTACCAACAACATGTATTGAGCAGCCACTGAACATGTTGCCTAGATCTAAAATCAGGTTTTGAAGTCCTAGTACAGCAAACCACCCCAGTCCCTGAACTAAGCACACCCTGAAATGTAAACATACACACATTGGACTGACTCTCGCATAAACTGATGATGAATGAAACGCATATTCATCACTTAGATGAGCTACAGGGGATTTGTACCTGTGCTTAAGTGTTCTGCTGTCCTAGACTGGGATCCTTGCACCTAGCCTAACCAAGATGGCAGCATCAAGGCTTCCTCTGCATTCTGGGGGAAACAGGCACCTCCAAGCAAGGATTCATCCAGAGTAAGGGGTGCTGGTTTGGCGTGGGTGCTGAATGACCTCAGGTGAAGAAGTTTCCACCCCATCTATCCGAACAAAGTCCTGTGATATCTGCTGTGAGAATGGGAAGTGTATCTTCAGCTTCTGCAGCCACCTGCACCCCAGACACTGCAGATGTTTAACACCCTGACATTGTCCAGCCTATTAAAGCTGCTGGTCACTGGTATGTTCACCTCAGAGAGGGAGTTTGCTCTGTTGTTTTTCTAGCTGGGAGTCACAAGGTGCTAGGAAGTATTTAGACACTGAACATCACAGCTCAGCCATGACACTGACATTTTTCATGGCATGTTATTTACTTCACAAAACGGAATTTCTGAACACATGCATTTCCACGAGTTTCATCGGCTTCACTAAATTCAGTGGACTTTTCCCCAGCACAAATGCACTGTAGATGAAGGCTTGGACTGTGACCAATCCACAAACCTCTAAACACTGAAGATACAAAAGTCTGTTCCCAGCCCTGTGGGCCTCCCTGAGCCCTATGGGGCAGCAGTGCAACTTTGGGAGAGTGGGGAGGAGAAGAGGCCATGAAATGGCTATTGGCAGGAGGAGGCTTATAAAAAATTCCCAAGTTTAGGAAAGTATCTTGGAACTTTGCAAAAACTGGAAACAGAGCAAAAATATTGCCAGCATAATGACAGTTCACTGATATGCTATATGAAGATAGAATTGAATTCATACACTTTAAAAAATTAATCTGTTTTTTATTCATGTATTGAACAAGCTGATGTGCACATATTGGGCAGTGTAAATATATAAATGCAGGTAGAGATTGAGGAGTGAAGAGTCACAGATATATTTCATTGGGGTTTGAGTCAATGACATTACATTCATTAATTTTGCACCTTACTCCACACTAGTTAAAAAAGATTTACTGTTGCAATTTGTTTTTCTACTAGAAACAGAACTATTCAAAGTGCCTTAAAAAGAAAAGACAGATTTAAATGGTCTACTATGAGGAAGAAAATTAAGTCCATGTGCTCAAAGGCATCTACTGGAATATGGCCAAGCTCAGCTGCCTTGCTAAGAAGTCTCATGGCACTGCTAAAAGATCACTGGGGAAAAAAAATGAATGTAGTGCTGATAGCTCAGTTGCCTGAAGGCTTTTTACAGACTGAAGGGAATTCAGTGGTCAGGAACCAAAACTGGTTTAGGGATAAATTGGGAAGAAATACAGACGTCTGTGCACAGAAGGGCAAAGGCAATTACAATTTCTAAACAAACTATGAATATGAAATGGCTCAATCTGTGTATACAGTCACAGATATATGACTGCTGTTATGTTTTCATGTTTTAGGGCAACACCACAGGAATCACTCCAAGTGCTCGAGAGGCTCTGAAAGACCCAGGATGAAAGCAAAATAGAAAAAAATATAGTTGTAGGAGCAAAGAAAACTTTCACAATGATAAATATTAAACTTTGGTTTAATATTCCCGTGATGGTGCTGAAAATTTGGTTGCCTGTGTAATACAATGGTAAATACAGAAAACTATAAAGGTCAAAGAGATGAAAAGGTTTGCAGAAATAAACCTGATCAGACAGAACTATTTACAGATGATTTAACTGGGCTAACAAGGAAGGACATTAAATGTGACCCCTTTGCAAATACCAGGGCTACAGACTTTTCAGCCACACCAAGAAGGGAGCTTGAACACCATCTTTGACAACACAGCTGTGTAAGAGTTACATGGATCTGAAGTCTTATGGTGGGAGAACCAGAGAACAAAGGGAGGACAGGCACAGACTGCCTGATGCCAGTCCTGAAGGAAAAGCCAGGCTTGGAGATGCTGGACGGTCTGGAGTTTCACCACTGTCTTGGGCTTGCCAGAGAGAGGAGGACACGTGGGTGGGAATGGGCTGTCACTTCAGCTTCCTGGCTTCCTCCCTCCCTCTCTCCATGCACTGCAAAGGGTGCATGGAAGACTGCAAATACACCCCCAATAGAGAGGAACCTCATTTCCCTATGGAAAGACTCGTGGTAAAATTCAGTAGTGAAGGAGAAGGTATGGATATTAGTGACAAAGAGCATACTAATGGCCAGAAAAAAAAAGGTGATTCTGAGCCAGGGGAATTTTCCCTTTATCTAAAATTTCAAATGCTGTTAGGTATAGGTTTGTTCCCCAGACAGCCATTTTTACATTGTTAGCTTTGTAAGTGTAAATGTATTACAGGTGAAATAATGAATAGGCCCTCTGAAAAATGAAAGAATTAGAATAATTAAAAATGTTATGATGCTGAAAAGTGCAGCATTGTTATCTAAAGTGCTTCAATACACAGATGCTTCTATTTTTATAGCTTGCTAAATTACTTGCTCATCATCTGGCATGGTTGAAGCTGTCAGGAAAAACCATCCTAATGCCATGAGCCCCATAGGGCATGGCTGTTTTTTCAGACTGCTGTTTCTCCTTGCTTACATAAATCCAGAGTGACATGAGCTTTGTGGAGGTGGCTTATCAGTAACCAGTTCCCAAATGCTGAGCAAGCCAAGCTGTCCTGCAGCTGAATCTCCCCCGAGGTCTGTCACTGGCAGCCCGGTGCCCAGCAGATCTGGACCCCCAGCCTCACCCCATGACCTATTCACCAGCAAAGAAGGTGAACACACTTTCCTCCTCACCTCTCCTGGGCTTTAAGCATTGTGGAATCCCTGGATGTGTAGGCTGGGCTACTTCTCTCTTAATAATCTAAAAATGTGTGGCTGGTCGAGGCTTGCTGTTTGGGCTCCCTCAAAAGTAGGGAAGAAAAGTTACCTCCAGAAGGCACTACATCTCTAAGGCTTTGGCACCTGTTTTAGACTTAAGATGAGTTCTCTTCTGCAGATCTTGCTCTTTTTTATTTGCTGTATCAAGTGTATAGACTAACTCAGATTAAATGTTTACACTTTAGGTGATTAACGCTAAGCAACATGAATTCTATCTTTATCATCTAATTTCAAGCTAGAGCTTCTCCTTCAATTACCTACAAGAAAAGCATACTGTGTCCTATCCAAATTTTAAATACACTGTAATGAGAGATATATTTGCTGTGGTTTCATTTACCTACTGCTATTCAGTTTTTAGTTATTTGTTAGTATCAGGATAGAAATGAGGATATTAATGTTTCTGAACATACTAGTATGTACACCTTCGGCATTTTTGAAACACACAACTTAATGCTGCTTTTCTAATCAGCAAGACTCATTTGGTTTTCTTCCAGTGCAGATAGTTTTGCAGTTTATATGTGGTAAGAAATGTTGCACTGAGTTCAGGAGGATACTGTGGCAGTGTAAAAGCCGCAAGATATTGACCAGATGAAGGATTAGACCCAAATGATGAATTTCTCCTTAAGGATAGACTGCCCTAGAGCAGTACTTTTCTGGAAAACGGTTTTACTTTGATTTGAATGGTGCTACCTGACTTAAGTTGTTCCTCAAATAAGACCAAATTTTCACTGTTTCCCCCTGGCCTCAAATACCATAAAAATAATTTTCTAGTTATTATGCAATAAGTAATGCAAAAGAAAAAAAGTGTGAATCCATCAGTTTCATTTTAAGTTTCCTTAGGTGGAAACAAATCTAATTCCTACTTACTCTGTATGCCCAGAGTGTAACTTACAGCCTTGTAATCCATGCTACCAAATAGAAAACAGGGCTTCCAGGCTCCTCAAATCTTTCTCTGGAAGCGGCACCACACACAACACCCCTTGGACTGCTTCTGGCAGGGGCAGTTCTGCAAAGTGTCTCCTAAGTTGCAGGGACAGAGGGCAACACTGCGTATCATGGAAGTGGTAGACTAGAGATCAGATTTTCATTCACTCTACACAGAAACCAATCCAAAATTTTCCATAGCCTGTGTGAAATGGTCTAGCAAGCTACAGACATGGAAGTCACTTCTTAATTTCCTTCTGCATCAATACCAAGAAGCTTCATAGTAGGTTTCTGAAACTGTTCAGATAAAAACTTCCCAAAGCCACTCTTCTCCCACAGATACTGAAATTGCCTGACACATCCCCTGCAACTAATGGGGCTCATCCACAAGGGGAAAGCAGCACGCAAGAAGCTGAAGAGGCGCTTTATTGCTAACTGCCTCCTGTGATCGAGCTGCTGTGGGGATGCAGAGTGCACTATTGCTGAGAGGGTGCTTCCCTACCTCCCCAGACAAGACACCTCTCCCAGGGCTCACCCAGAGGATGAGGTCCCTCCAAGTGTGCCCAGCTGTCTACAACGCTGGTACCTGGAGAGCAGGTACCAGCTGGCACATGCCACAGCTGCACTCCTAGTGAAGTCTTCAGCAGCAGCTACTTCAACACAAGAGCAGTGCAGATGGGGAGATGCCAGAGGCAAAGAGAGCCTCTTCTGTGTCCTCTGTGGTCTCTAACTGGGTGAAGAGGTCCCTTTTTGTCAGATCAGACCCAATCACCTGCCAGTTCTTACTCTGCATTTTCTTTTCCAAGTAAGGAATAGTGTTGCTACTCCCTTGCTGAGCACCTGACAAGATGTTCCTTCTTAGGGGGCTTCTAGATGAGTGGGAAAGTAACAAAGCTGTTGAGGATGACATGAGAACAGTCTTGCTGGGTTGGAGAACAGAGAAGATGAAAAAATTTCTATGTCTTTCCAATTTTCATTCTTTTTTCATTCTCTGAACTGTGGATTAAGCCCACACAGTCCCTAATGAATCATCAAGTCCACAGAAATTCTGCAAGTCTCTTTAAGCTATTTTCCTACTATCAATTGAAAGGCCAAAAAGCTGTTTTGTGACTTGAACCCACCCTGTTTTGTGACTTGAACCCCCTCTACAGCTAAACTTCTCCTCTGCACACTTCTCCTCCTCAGGGCAGCATGACTCTGTCCTTTTGCCTGCTAGGTGTAATCCCTGCTCCATACTATTCCCAGCTACTACTGGATACTCTTTAAGACAATGGTGGTTGGGCAGGTCAAAATCACAACAGGGAATGGGTTAAAATTTAACAGGTCCTGCCTCATAAACAAATGGAACAACTAAAATGCTCTGAGAAGGCAGCTATCCCTTTCAGCAGCTTTCTCCATGCTGAAAAAGGGACGGACGCCTCTGAACAATTACAGCAGCCTAAAGCTGATATGCTGGAACGCAGGAGGAGGCCTTCACTTCAGATTTTTCATTGTGTTTGAAATGATAGACTGAAATAGGCTTTTACAACTGGCATCCATCACTTTTTCCCCTCTGAGTCAAGGTCTCTTGCGTCATGTGCAGTCCAGAACAGCTGCCCTGAAGGACATCACTGCTCCTGCACCAGTGCAAATGATAGAAGACTGATGATGTCCTGATGAGTACAGAGGACTGAATTAAATCCAGAGTGCAAGTGCATCTCAGTGAAATTAAACCTGTGGAAGACCAACCCAAGTAGTTGCAGGGTACTTCACCATCACTGGTGAAACAGAAACAAACAGAAGCAGAGTGTGCTAAGTTGTGGCTTGGGGAAGATTTGCTGGCTGGGAACGTGCACAGTTGGAATAGTCATATAACCTATTTCAGGCACCAAATGTAGGTTGCGTATGTGAGGAGGCTCTTTATGGTCAGTGCACAGAAGTAGGTGAATCCCTCCCAAAGGTGATTTAGAACATTTAAATTAAGGAATATTTAGGTTCCTAATTTGGATGCTCTGAGTTTCTCTCCAGAGGTGCTTCTCTTCACTGGTTGTGCAGAGAGTGAGCCTCCTAATTTTGGAACACGATGCACTTCTAAATTAGGGAGGTAATTACTTAAAAGCTGTGAATTACTCTTCCCTTCCCTTCTCTCCCACTGGCAGCTGAACCTATCACGGCATCAGACTGAGTCCAGATTCTGATTACAGTAGTAGTGGTGGCAAATGTGACACAACTTCATTCATTTATAGTGAAGGAAGCTCTAGACTGGTAGTAATGAAAATAGAGTCTCATCTGGGATGCTGAAATTCTTGGCTGAGAATTGCTGATATTGAAATCTTTGCATCTGACTGAAAATTTCAAAATCAAAATCCCTGGGTTTCTAAATACATACAGTTACTTCAAGCTTTGTTTACTATCACACCATGCGTGCAGAGCATGGGGAAACGATACTATGGATCTGCTGCTCCAGCTGGATCCCTACAAATCTATGGGGCCTGATCCCCACAAACCTATTGGGCCTGAATTCTCAAAGAGCTGGCTGAAGTCATCACAAAGCCTCAATCACTGATTTTTGAGTGGTCTTGGGAATCTGGAGAGGTTGCAGCTGACTGGAAGCTGGGGAATGTGTTCCCAATTTCCAAGGAGGACCCCAGAAACTACAGGCCTATTAGTTTCACTTCAGTACCTGGTAAATTCACAGAAAAGATTATTCTGGGAAGTACTGAAACACAACACCTGGAGGACAATGCAGTAATTGGTCACAGCCAGCATGGCTTCATGAAGAGGAAGTCCTGCTTGTCAAACCTGATTTCCTTCTACAGGGTAGAAGAGTAACCCACCAAGCTGGTCTAGGAAAGCCAGTAGATGTAACCTTTTTGGACTTCAGCAAAGCTTTTGATACTGTCCCTCACAGTGTCCTTCTGGACAAATCGTCCAGCTCACAGCTGGATAACCCTGTTACACGATGGGTGGGCAACTGGATCACAGGTTGGGCACAAAGGGTTACCGTGAATGGGGTGACATCAGGCTGGTGACCTGTCACTACTGGGGTTCCACAGGGCTCCATCCTCTGCCCAGTTCTCTTCAACAGCTTCATCACTGACTTGGACCCAGGACTGGAAGGGATACTAAGTAAGTTTGCTGATGACACTAAACTGGGGAGAGCTATTGACTCCCTCGAGGTCAGAGAGGTCCTGCAGAGAGACCTCAATAAATCAGAGGGCTGGGAAATCACCAACCACATAAAGTTTGACAAGGGCA
>QWTY01009784.1:1175-18253 GCA_008033365.1 Pseudorectes ferrugineus
GAGGAGTCCTGCAACTTTATTCAAGTACAGGGAGAGAGTCCACCAGGGCACATGTCTGCGGAGTTTTCTCTCTCAAGGGTTTGGAGGGTGCAGCCTCCTTTTATTCTAAACTCCTGGCTGCATGTTGCCCTCTTCCTTTCCCCATTGGCTGAGGTACTAGGAAGGTACAGCCTTCCCAAACCGCCTACCACATATCCCCCTTTGAACCTGTCATTTTCCCCCAAAGTTCAGAAACTCAGGCTTGTGCGGACCCATTTATCTGTTTCAGGAGTCAAACTGTCTGGGTTCTGTAACAAACTTGCGGCTTGAAGTTGGTAGAGACATTAAGACCCATTTCAAAGACGTTAACACCCATACCCTCAGCCATGGAATTGTTTGTAAAGACATTAGCATACATCTTTGCTATCAATTTTAATTCAGAAAACAAGACACCACAACGGATTAGCAAACAACTTTGCTGGACACCGTAGTCTGGCTTAGAAATATTTTTTTATATATATTTAATGCTTTGAAGTACTAAAGTGTTGCAAAACTAATACACCAGTACGAACACAACAATTTAGCAAGTATATATGTGTGCCAAACTAAACTGAATCTATTTCAACCAGTACAGCACTTCAAAACAACCTGGTAGGTATAAAATGCTTCACTGAGTAACTTCCTCTTCTGGAACAACTTCCAAAAGCATCTGGAGGTGCATAGTGATGGGCTCTGAGGAAAAGATTTATTGTTAGAGGCTTTATCAGAGAGAACAATATTTCAATTCAAACTATTTTTCCAAGTGAGAAAATTATCCTTCTGCATAGTTGTTTGTCTTATCTGTATTCTTATTTCAAAATGAAAAATAAAGGGTGGGGAATAAGCAGTCTTTAAGATCCAAACTACAGCATTCCACATTTCCAAACTTACATTAGAGTACAATGCTTCCAATTACATAATTAAAATTATAAATAATTATAATTATTTAATTATAATTAATTGTAATGAATACATTATAATTAATAGTCCCAGGGGACAGGAGAGACAGATGATGGGTTTTTTGAATGTCTGTAGAACTACTAATCCTGTTGTATTCAGCTAGTTCCGATTAGCCTCTGAGAAATACCTGTGTACCCTGTTTTATCTGAGATAATATCAGTTTCTCTAGGGACTATGCAATCAGTTCATAAATGGTCATGCTGGGTTCTTGCAGCTTTCACTGTACTCAGCACTGGGATTATTTTTTTATCTTAATGCTGTTAACATTTTCTGTAGTAAGTATAGTAAAATTAATAATCAGAGCTAAGAGCCCAGTGTTTGGTGGCATAAGAATTTATGTCTGCTTATGTCTTTAGTTAATCGCTAAAGCAATGTTTTGAAATACAGATAATTGAAAAACTAACTTTACAGATTAATTAGTTCTGTTAACTTTAAAAGTTGGTTTCTTTGCGCTACTACAGTGATGTGTTGTTTTTTGTGAATTAAGTTTAATTTCTCCTCAAGTCAGACATTACTTCTTTTCAACAGAAAGGAGTAAAATACAGTCTTCAGTAAAGCCCACTGCATGCTAGGGAAATTGTTTCCTCCACGTCCCACTCACGTGCTTTAGAAGGGATGGACCAGATAGTGAGCTTTATTATAGTAATTAATCTCAAGTTTAGCAAATGTTCTGTTGAGTTTGGAGCCGGCTACCTGAGGTATACTTACTTGATATTTTTTGGGGCCAGTTGAATTTTAAATGAACAAAAAGTACATAAACTATAAGTCCACTAAGTATAAATAAAATACAGTACAAATAGGCCAGTTCAGGTGCACTGATGATTGGTGCCAAGACCAGTAAAATTGAGACCAGTGTCACTATGACAGGAATGATGATGGGTATCTGAAAGATACAAAGAATAAAATCACTTCTTCATTCTTTAGCTGTTCTTACAGAAGTTGCCTGTATGAAAGAATATTTTGATTGCCTTATGCATTTTTTACTTTTAAAATTTCAGGAATCAGATGGGGCAGTTGAAGGAGTAGCAGAAATATGGATAGGGGAAATTCTTCTGATGAATTATTCACTAAGATCTCTTAGTCTGTATTTCAAATTGCAGTGTACCAGTTTGCAGTTTAATAAATGTGGGACCTGACTTATGTGAAATGACCTGAGGTCTTATTTTGGATATTCTTTCAGTGGTAGTCTGCTGACTGCAGTTACGCATCTCTGAAAATTTGGCTTGTGCCCTGTGGTCTGTGCAAGTGAAAATCAACATCTTTTCCCAGTCCTTATGAGCTTAGTCCTAGTGCAGAACTACTATTAAATGGCTAAATTTCAAGTAAGGGGAGTAAAAAACAAGGATACTGCCCAAGGGTCCTGGTTAAATATCCAGATACTGTGAATCCATGCTACAGCATCTATGGAATGGAGGAAAAGCCATACAGAACTTACCCTGATAGGTCTCCTGAGTTCCTTCCTTGTAAACCTCATAACAATTAGTGCAAGTACGGTTAAACCATAAAATATCCAGACTGCAAAACTAAAGTAATTTATGAGTGTGTCAATGTCACCAGGAATAATATAAATAATAGCAATGGCCCCCTAAAAATGAAAACAAAAATTAGTGTAGTCTATTATAGAAGAAGGCTGAATTTTACCTATGTTTCAGTACAGCTGTATGCTTGGTGTTCCAGAGTATGAACTGTGAATGCTTTTGCTTAAACATTTGGGTGTAAGTGTATTGCAGCACCTTTAAAGATTGTGACTACATCCTGCCAACGTGTGATTATTTTTGTGTGCAATCTTAATTCCATTTTAAGTCAAAATGCTTATAATTTTTATGCATTAATCTATTTTATTGTTAACTGAATATCTTGAAGATACAAAATGTATTTTTAGGTTTTTAATGTTACTGGGATTGAATAGATCTTGTTTTGCCTTGAAGATAAATGGGTAAAATGAAAATAACAACATGTTCTAGATTTATTCTTAAATGTATTTACTGACTGGATTTTTTTTTTTAGTGAGATGTAAATTTCCTGTGTGGAGGAAACAGGGTAGTGATAGCTTGCTTGCAAGCATCCTTTGAAAGGATTCCATAAGACTAACAATTCATTAAGTTTTTGTTTTCATGCCGTTGATTCTTAACCATTTTGATTCTTAAAATCCAGTTCTGGAATGAGTATGTTCAATTTAGAGAAGCTGGGGGTTTTATGTAGTCTTTTTTCCAAAATGTATTCAGCAATTTTCTTGTCTAGATAGTTAAAAATATGTGTCAAGACTGCTTGTAAGAAACTGTGAAAGTATGTATTACTGGAGAATTTTTGTTGATAATTTTTCTGTACTTAGAATATATACTTACATAAAATATGATAGCAGGTGCTGGTGTTAAGTGCTTAACACTAATGTAAGATAGTACCTTTAGCATGTGCCCTTCACGACCTGCAACATAAACAAGTCTGACAAAACAAAAACAAGGCAATGTAGTTAGTGTGGCACCTAGACTTTAAGTGGCATTACTAAAAATAGACATCCTACTAATTTAATCAGTATTTTCTTTGATATGCATTGGGATTTAAAGAGTATTACAGAAGTTTAAAATAAGGGAAATAACCAGTATTAAAGCAGTGAGCTAAAACAAATTCTGAACCAGTATTAAAATAATACACTTGAAATTAATTTCAGAATCATTATTTTGCACATAGTGTTGAAAATTATTTTGGGAAATGTTACCTACTGTGTCCCTTTTAATTAGATATTTCCTTTTTCATGTGCTTCATAGCAAAAAGCTATATTGACAACCTTTTATCAAAAAATTGTCTTTACAGCCGTATTGTATTCAGATGGTTTTGAAATGTTAAAATATTTTAAATAGTAAATGGAAGCACTGAACAACTTATAAAAGGAATAGCTTCTCAGTTACCTTTGCTGGTGTAGTCATGTTTTTACTGGTAACTTTTAACTGTTTAATTCTCAGCTTTAAAACTGATGAGAGGTGAAAAAAACCTTTTGTGCTATAGTGCTATACCTGCATAGAATTAAGAAGAGACCATGTTTTCTAATTTTTCAACCTGAATAGCCACTGTTTATTTTTGAAAATTAATCAATATAGCTAGGTTTACAGGCAATTCTAAATTACATTTTTTATAATGTGGATCAGAAGGATGTCTTTATGTCTGTGGATACATGTATATACAGTTTTTCATCCTTCAAAAACTTTCATTGGAAGATATTTAGAATGAGGACTTACCTGCCTGCAGTAAAACAGGTGCCATTGGCAGATCCAAGTGTAGAAAATACCACAAAGAGAGGAACTATCCAAGAGGCTGGATAAAGGACTCTATCTCCAAATGTCTGGGATATGAGATTAAAATTAATAATTTTGTCATTTTAACTACCATTTAGTATATTCAGTAATGTTAGACCCTCTTTGTAGGTAAAGTAAATGGGTATCTGAGCTATGTTACCAACAAAAACATGTTGTATATTTTGTGTTCTTAAACAAGATTTAACTTGATACATTCTTTGCTGTAACTCCTGGTGCAGACAAGCTGCTGAAATGCACAGAAGATCTAAATTTAAAAAAAAAAAAATTTAAATTATTTTTAAAAAAATTTAAGCATTTCAGCATTAGTGTACTTCTTCACTGTGCTACACTATATACTGTTTGTTTTCCCCAAAAACTAACATTAAGAAAATTGTTGCATGACCTCAATAGTTGTTTCAGAGACATGGAAAATTTACTGAGCGGAACTGAAGGGACAGATGTATTTTTTAAGGTTTCAGAAACCTACATTTTTTCTAATTTTACCTGTAAGAATATGTCTTGCAAAAATGTAAAAATTATATCTTTGAAATTTTTTAAGGAAAAAACCCAAAAAGAATAAGGTGGAAGTGAATGATGGACTGTTTGCTGTTATCTCCAGAACAACAAATTTTGATCTACTGTCATTTGGCATGTGCTTCTTTCTCAGAAATACTGGAAACACTGAGAATGGCAAAGCAACTGTCAGATATTATTTCTCTTTCCATCTTTTTGATCCCTATGGAAAGCAGTCACCCTCTGAGCTGCAATGTTTACTAAATGTTTGCTGAAGACTGTATTACTTTTGCTTCCTTCTTTAATTCCCATTAGCATATGATAGAACTACTCTTTAAATTAGGCATTACTGAAATTTTTGATTAAGAAATGACAGCAGATAATGGGGGAAAAGGTGGCACTAACAGCTTAGACTAAAATTAATTTTATCTTAAGAACAATTAATGGAACTTAATGACTTACATGACTTCAATGCACACAGCCTTCTTCAGATGTTCTATTACAAAATTAAGTAGCTTACCACAGCAACTGCCTGGGACTGCAGGAGTTCTGTTGAAGTCATTACGGTGAAATAGGAAATGTTTATCAGAACGTAACAAACCGTAACCAAGGGGATTCCAATAATTATAGACAATGGTAGATTTCTAAAGAATGGAAAAGTAAGACCCCATCAGCATTGCTGCATCACTGGTACAGTTGTCATAGTAAACTGTGGATTCTTTCTTTTCCTGATATGCTCTTTAGGTGTATTTACAATTTTTTTTACTGTAGAGCTAAGGAAATCAGGATTATAAAAAAGGAAAAATATAAATTATGCAAAGTTACAAAGCCTGTAATACAGGCTAATTAGCTTTGTCTGTTAGTGCTCAAACCTTGAATAACTAGTGCTTTTAAAAAACAAACCAAAATATATGCTTGCTTGTAGAAAAATATTTGGTGTTTGATTTTTGCCAGTAAAAACACTGCTTTCCTACATAGTTTTACCTGTAAGGATTTTTAAGTTCTTCTGTGATGTAATTGAGTTGATTCCTGGAAGGAAAAACATTCATAGAGTATTTTAGCAGTCAGGTGTTTAAATACGACTATACTATGACGTGAGGTGTTATTTCTTGTGCTATTGTTTTTAATTTTTTCAGTTTAAAAAAAGGGAAAAAAAGTACAATCAATCTTTTAAGTGGGAAAACTGCAGGACAAAACCTATGTGAGCTTCTTATCCAAAAGTCAGCCTCTTGATTCACCATCTCTTTCTGCATTATCTCTAGTATCTCTGAGACTCTGAAATCTTGGATAAAATATCCCAGAATAATCAAACAAAAATTTGGCAGACATCTAAGATTTACAAGATTGCCTTTCAACTTCAAGCTTTGCAGTATTTGAGTCTTTTCAAATAAAAGCAAAAGTGTGCTGAGGGCAAGGAGTGAAGCAAGTCTGCTGGTGTTTCACAGTGGTTCTGTAAGTCATACTGCCTGTAGAAAACTAGCATGAAAACCTTTTTAAGGATTATACCTATCTGAATTATAATTTCCAAATACTCATTTTTGCTAGAGCATGTAGACCAATTGAAACAAGATTTTATATTCATCCACTCTCTAAATGGGAAGAGTTTGTATTTACAGTTCAAAAGGCAAATTTTCAAATGTTAGTGCCTGGTGGTTACATACACAAATAATTATTTAGGAATCAGCTTCTTTGCCCTCTTAAAAAGTCCATATGAATGCCTGAATTAGCAGACTTACATGCCTGACTTGAGACACTCAAGCTTGGAAATAGAACCTAAAAAATAATCTATTTAAAAATAAATTCAGTTTTAAAAGCTTTTAATGGAAACTGCTGTGTGGTAGATCAAGATTATATTATTATTTGCTTCCAAAGTACAGACCTATATGCAGACTTTTGCAGTTTGTACATTTAAGAATAACAATGGATTTGTGCCAATAGAACGCTATGCCAACTGACATTCCTTAAGAAAAAATCTGCAAGTTGAACCTTATAATTTCTGATACAATGTTCTTTTTTATGTTCTCCTGTACTAATCAAACACCACTACATATTTCGCAAGAAATGGAATTTGATGGGGTAACCTGCAGGGAAAGCTATTTTACCTAACACAAGGGAATTAAACTGTGTTATATTCTCCTCATTACTACAGCTTCTAAGCACCTTCAGCAGCAAAGCAGTACTAGTAGTAGTCCTTTTGGGATCTAATACAATTTCTTTCCCTAATAAATAGCAACTAAAAGAGGGTGGAGTTTTGGGGTTTTTTTTAACCAAACTTGTGTTCTTTTTCCAGAATTCATCAAGACATTCTTAATAACAGGTCAGTTGTTAACTTTTTCAGAGAGTTCTACAGGGAGAGAGTAAACCAGTTAAAGACTGTTAAAGTATAACTGTTAAGGCTAATAAAGATTCCTTACCATCCGTCATATGCCCAGAGTCCATTATAAAATGCCAAACTGATAGAGCTAACAGAAATTTTACTGTCCTTGAAAGAATCTTTGAAGTTTTCAGTTTTTCCTGCAAATAAGAGGAAGATTAGTGTTAAAACTAATTCTTGTAATCCCCACCAGATGAAAAAACATGCCAGCATATATCTCATGTTTTGAAACGTTTCACTTTAATTAATACCCTTTTGTATTAATTGATCTGTAGTGTTGCATTTCCCACCCATCCCCATTCTCTAAAAGAAAATACCATAGTTTCCAAGAGATGCAGAACTAAAACCCTGAATGAAGAGATTCAGGGCTGTGCTTTATTACTGTGTTACTTCTGTCAGTGGGGAATTTTTTAATGATCATAGCAAAAGCTAAAATAAGTTTTTCAAGTAATGTATATTTTATTACCTTTTGCAAGGAGAACAATTCCACTTACAATAATGATTGTGACAATGATCATTTTAGCAGCTGTGAGAAAATTCTGGAGGTAGCTTCCCAGCTTCACACTCAGTGAATTCACAATTGTAATTACCACTAAAAAGAAATCAAATTATAAATTTTTGCATTGTTTGTCAGAATTTAAAGAAAAGTTGCCCCTCCCCTTATTTACTGTACTGCTTTTCCCTCACACTTTTTGTGTATATTATATACAGTTTTTACTTACTGTGTTTGGATAACTTTTAAAATAGTGAGGAAAAAGATTTATGAATTAGATTTTGATAGTACCTTTAACAAGAAATATTTTGAAGTTGCACAGCATTCTGATAAATAAAAAAATAGTATTTCCACACTTATTTTTTCTTCCTTTTCTGCTAGAGATAAGCATACATTATACAGCTGCATCTATCTTAATGAAGAATAAAAAACCCCTTGGACTAGGAACAAACCATTTTTAAACCTATCCTTTTTATGTTGTTGAATTAGTTATTGTGGGAAGGACTCACTGGACTGTGTCTTAAAGATTTCCGGTGTCTTTGTGAAGATGAACCTAAGGAATTTTCAGGGTACTGAAGTGCACTTATTGATGGGGCCAGACACAAGTTACTATGCAATTTTGGATCTGGTCTGTCTTAAAAAGTGTGAGTCTTACCAATAGCAGCTGCTGCAAGACACTTGATGACAACTTGGGGTGGATCACAACCTGGATAAAAAGGAGCTGATGCGTATTCCGCAAAGCTGAGACAAATGATTGCAAATGAACTGGGTTTTGTAACCAGTAAGCTTGTCCAAGAAAACAAAAATGCTGGAATTGGGCCAAATGCCTCCATAAGGTAAGGATATTCTCCTCCAGACTTTGTGATCATTGTACCAAGCTCAGCAAAACAAAGTGCACCTGAATAACAAGAAAAGCAGGTATAGTTCATACACTTTTGAACCTGGGACTGCTTGAAGAAATGATCACTTTTTAATAGGTAGAAAAGTTAAGGTAATTGATATGTACAATGCATCATTACTCTCTTAATGTTTCTGTATATTTTACTGTATACACAAAATAAAATTTTAAGTACTTGTGAGCAACTGAAAAAAAATACCCTGAAATTATTAAGATGCAGTCTAAAAATTACTACCATGGTTGTTTAAGACTTCATCAAAACCAGTACAAACAAACATTGTGATTTCATTGGATTTCTGTTTAAGGAACAAATATTATAAGAAGCGTTTAAGTGAGAACTGCACTGGCTGACATACCTTTTGGAAACCTCAAAAAACAGACTTTCTGCACAATTTTGAAATAAAATGACTGCTAAGCTCAACATTAAAGTACACTGATACTTCCTGTTCTATTGCTGTATGTGGCATCTTGAATTAAGGATTTTTTGTATGCTGTCCTCCTTGATACAATGCTCAAAAATTTCTTTGTTTTACTTCTTGAAATACTTTGAGGTGCTTAGTGCTAAATTTTCAGATAATAGAATTAATTATGGAAGTAGAAAGCTAGCAGAAAGTACCTAGTTCACTACCAGTAAATTTCACATATTGCCAGTTATTTAAGTAGAAGAGTATTCTCTTTATTACAGTCAGTGGATGAAGCAGGCAAAACTAAAACTTTGTTTCAAAATAGAGAGTGTGATTTACAATTTTAAAAACTTAATTTGTCTTCTATAAACACCCCATTTTAAATTTATGGTTGAGTACTGCTCTGCATATATATAGCAGGATTTAGTTGATATTGTCCTAGGTGCTATTGGCTAATTTGTGAAATGAGAGTAGTATGCAGAAACAGCAGATATAAAGATTTAAGGCAAAGATTCAGATTCTTTGTTGACTCCTTTACCTAATGTTGCCAGAACTCCACAGGCTGCCCAGATGGTTAAACAAGGACCCACAGCTTCAACATTGGCAAGCACTGATTTTGGAGAAACGAAGATACCTGAGCCAATAATTGTACCAACAATCATACAGATTCCACTAATGAGGCCCACCTTGAAATAAAATGAGATGTATTTGTAAGCAATTTCTAGTAACTCAGCAATTACTTCTCAGTATCATAGAACTACAGTAATTGTCATTTTTATTGGCTTTCAATATATAGTTCTATAAAGAAATATATTAAACAATTTTGCAAGGTTTCACTCTTCTTTCCAAGATTCGTGTGTACCCTGTGGTGCACTCCTGTTGTTTTCAAAAGTACATCTATTTGTGTTTTGCCTGTCTTTGTATTTCCTTTATTAAACTGTCTTTTGGATTGAGTTTCAAATATAACTTTGGATGGGTGAACTTGCCCTTTCCTCTCTAATTAAGCAATGACATTCTTTTACGAGCAGTTGGTGAATTCTGAATTTTCTAAGATTCAGAAATTGTCTTTCATGCATGGAATCCATGGAGTCCTTTTTTTGTTGTTGTTGTTGTTGAGGAGCTGTTTTCCTCTCCTTGCCTTAAATATTTGTGCACAGGAATTATGTTGATATTGCTAGGTGGTGATAAGATCATGTTCTCCTAAATTTGTAGCGACCTAAAAGTGGCATGGGCTACTTAATATTTTCTGATAGTTATGGCTACTCTAATGACATCAGTATTTTTCCAGTCTTGCCATCAAACTAAAACCACATAGAGAATCTTTTTCCAGGTTACTTAAATTAATTTTAAGAGAAATGCCACTCCCCTCCTGAGAGGAATTGATACCACTGTTTTCTAAAGCATCTGTGATTTTCTGAAGGAGACAGATTTTCACTTGTCTTCAAGTACCAGTGCCTATTTCCTGGCTATAAACACTAACAAACTTTCAGAAACAATGAGCTGGACAACCCACTACAACTTCTGAAAAGTACATGTGGAAAAAAGTAACGTTTATGAAATGCCTCAGTTGATCAACTTAGAATAAGTATTTGAATTATTTTTATATCTGATAACTTCAATATTCTTGGGGTTTTATTCTGTTTATATCAGAGCTATTTAACTATAGTAATTAGCAGTTTTTGAAAATGTAAACCAACCACATTGTTGAGATGTTAGCATATTTTTGCTAAATTGGGACACGGTAGTGGTTTTTGTAGGCTGATGCATATGCACAAATACCCCCTTCTGCCTCCCTCTGCCAACCCCTCACACATGGATCAAAGGGGGAGAAGAAAAAGTTTGCCTGCTTTTGTAGGTTCATCGTTTGGGGTTCATGATTCTGAATGGATTGTCTGTCCTCTCTTCCTTTTTCCTCTCCTTTTCTTTTCTTCAAGCTTGCTTCGCCCATTTGTTTTTCTTGTTGAAATTTCTAAGGAAATAAAAACAAAATCTCACTCTAGCATAACAATGTTGCTTGACTTGTGCTGATGATGTGGGTCCAAAATAGTGTAGGTAAATATTACCAGAAAACAAACACATGCACACACTCGCTCCAAAGGACTGCCATCGAACTACCTACTCAGAGAAGAAATAGAAGAAGAGAAGTTATGTCAACTTCTGATGTCTGACCTGCTGTGGATTTTCCTCATACCCACCCGGCAAGTGAATGTCTGTCTTCTGTCGCAGACTACATTCAGTTTCGAGGATGTCCTTACTGAAGGATCAAGCTTTTATAGCCAGTCCTTCCTCTGAATTCCTCCAAAGGTCCAGACAGATTTTATCTTCCTCCCAAAAGCTAGTCTGTTTTCTTCTTGTCTAGGAGACCTTCTTTCTGTTCATCAAATTAGGCCTTGCCTCAGTTCCTTGGAGATGGAAGCATCTGCTAAACAGAGTGTGGGCTACTATAATTATCTAATTAACAGCTCTTTGCCTCAGAAGGAGTCACCAGTCTTCTCTGTGTTGATTCAGGGTGAATGTCTTCGACTCAATGTTTTGTCCTGTTTAGAAAAGGAATGTAAACAGTTTGTTTTCAAATTTAAATTTAGACTTACAATTTTTTTTCGGTGAGGATTTTGCTTGTTTCCCCTAGTATTGATCTAAAATACAATCTGAGACAGTGAAGGAAATTGATCGGGTTAGGTCCTGAGTCTCTAAAGTGGATTCAGTCAAAAGTCTCTTCTCTCCTAAGATTCTACAACTATAATTACTTGAATTTGAATGCTGAAGATCATTATGCTTTTATACAGATGGTAACTCTGGAAGGCATCATGTTTAGGAAACATAAGCTGGGGTTTTTTGTAAATGAAGTAGTAACTGGCTACAAAAACTGCAGCATTTTAAATTGACAGAACACCTATCAGTATTGTTGGTCTTCAGAAACATTTGGGCTATAAAGACATCAAGTTTACCTTTTGAATTAAAGATTTTTAAAAGAATCATAATGAATCCAACTTTTAAGATTAAACCTGTGATAGAAAATGCACACATGAAGAATGCAGGGCTTGGGTCCCTGAACTTGATTATTTCTTTGTGCCCAACTTCTCTCTTTTAAAGTCATGTATTTAAACTGCTTCAATCATCACCTTTAGCAATTCTTGCTTTCACTTACCTTATTTATTTATATTTGTTTGGTGTTAATCGGGTCCAGGAATCCTTGTCAAGTGTATTTCTCCTTTAGATTTCCCAGCCAGTTACAAGCAAGGCATGTCCATGTCTGAAACCAGAATACGCAGAAGGAACAGCAGCTTAAGTACAGAGGTTATAAAAGGTAATCATTAAACCCATTCTCTGCCAAGAAGCTCTGAGCTGGGAACCACAGGTAAACCGATAGTCCAATTAGTTTATCTTTAAAAACAAGAAAACCCGTCTTTGTTCCATTTGTGAGAATGTTTGTCCAGTGCCTAAGTAGTGTATTACATAGTGAGAGTGAACCATAATTTGGAGAGTTTTTTTGATGATTTTTATAGCACGCAGTTGCTAATTAAGAAATTATTTGGAAAGATAACCTTGAAGTAATTGTCATATTATGGGTGCATTAAAACCATCTGTCCAGATGTTATTTGAATCCTATAAAAATAGTTCATGTTTTTATCTCGAGAAGGTAGAGAAGCATGAGCAAAAATGTTTCCTTTGTTTTTCATTAACCTGAGGCAGCTGAGTGGGCAGCTTGTGTTCCCTTTGCTTGCAGTTATAAATATTTTCCATTTTTGTAAATATTTAAAAATCTTGCTTCAGTGAAAAATGCCATTCTCTATTTCTATGTAGTGGTACATCCAGGGAAAAAAAGTATTATTATCCTGAATTCTGTAATAAAGCAACAGCTTTCATTTGAGCTAGTCATCCCTAAAACACTTGCCAAAAAACCCTTAATCATGTTAATCACTTAATTGTTTTTAGCAATGCAATTGTACAACTCCTTTGCTGTATGACATTCAAAAGTCCTGACCAAACCCCTCTAAAAGCAGATGAGTTTTTCAATAAATATCTACTGTTAAAAGCTAAAAGATGTTCAGGTACTGGCTCCTGATATTAACATTTAACATTTGTTGCCTTCTTGATATAATGCCTCATAAACAGGCAGTACAGGGCTGGAAATAAGACCAAATTGTTGGGCCTGAGTATCAACAAAACTATCCTAAGCATGATCTGACAGTTGTTTTCCTCACTTTTTTTTAAAACTTTTTAAGCATGCAGGATTGATCAACAGGAATTCCCTCTGTAATGATGATGTAAATCTGTGACTAAAAATGGACTCTTAAGAACATGTGAAACACTTGTTAGTTTATATTTGCCATGTTTTGTGAAGGTTGATCCAGACTGTGCTGAGAATGTTTTTCTCCAAGACTGAGGTTGCGAAGTAATGTTGGTACGGAAAACAAAATCAAAGCTGTACTTTTTTAGTCACGGGCTTTTTCCTCTCTTTGTTTTTCTTGTTTAATTCTCACAGAAATAGGTTTAAGATACAAGAGAAGCTCTTCCATCTTAAATAACTTCTTATTGAAAAATTACCACAGTAAGTACGGCCAGACAAAAATTTTTTTGGTGTTTTTTTTTTTTTTTTGCCTACAGATAAAGAGAATAAAACATGTTAAAATTATAGTATTACTACAACCATATGAAAAGGCACGTATGAACAATTTATTCCTTTTTCTACAAGTTTTACAAGGACTTTAAAAATATTTTTCATGGTAATTGTGATGTATGATTATATTAACTAACGTTTTCATATCCTTCAATTTCACATGCCTCATTTGGGATCAGATATTATGTAATGTACTTCTGTGTTCCTTATACTGATAATTTTGAAATGAAGATTTATAATCTTATCATTCCTGTGTTGTTCCTGAACTGCCACAGAGACTATTGAAATAGCTAATGTGAAAAGAAAAAAGAAGGGAGGATCACATTATGAGGCTACCATTGTCCCTTGAAATGAAGCAGGCACATCTTTCACATCATCTCTACCCTGGAACTTCCAGACCAACAAAAAAACCCTGAAAAAAACATGTAATTTTGATGAAAAGATAATGGGGTATGTAACCTTTAACGTTTTGTTAAGTACGGTTTTGCTTGGGAATTTTTCTTAGATTTAGTGTAGGTAATCTTTGGGTTTTTTGTGTAGATGTATGCTTCAGCTGTCTTTTCTTTCTCCTTCAGATCTGTACTCCATTTTGTTTCTTCAGATCCCATAAAAACAACATTGAAAATATGTTATTTGAGTTTTTGCCTAAGCAACTGGTTTCTTTAGTCAACCTGGAATGTCCATCTGGAGAGTTCCTACCTGTTCAATAGGTATCTTAAGTCTCTGCAGTGATTTGACCTTAACTAGTCTGTGTTTCTTTATAAAAATAGAAAAGTATCTTTGTTTATTGTCTAGTTTTGTTTTAGGGGTTACCCTTCTTGGGATGCTTTAAACTTATTAAAAGATTTGCAATTTTACCAGCAATCCTTCTCTCCCTCAGCCACTGAAGTTAAAAATAAATATTGATTTCAAGGACTCTAATATTATTTTCTTCATAGACAAGAGAAATGGCATTTTACAGCCCTGGGAAAAGACTTCTTCCCTTTCAAATAGGTACATAGATGAAGAGATGAAGGAGTTCAAATTCCAAGGGACTACGGAGGCAAACACTTTGAGGGCTGGTCCTATTTCAACACTGTAGTTTGAACCTTTTCAAATGCTATTTACCAATTAAATCGTAAAAAGTAATTTTCAACTTGTAATTCAGGAAGCAGCAAGGGCACAGTGTATAAATACACTTTTATTATCATTAGTTACTAAAAATAAAGGTTAATGTTTGTTAGAGTTGGTATTTATTGCTTGCAGTAATGCATGTTCTGCTTTGACCAATACTAAAGCAAATCATAAGGATCATCCTAACCTGCAGCTTTTAATTGTAGCTTAGCAGTATCTCAGAGTGGATACTTTCCATTCTAACCTTCCTGCTTACAAGTTATTTAATTTTAATGAGAGGACCAGTGTGTTTCCTTGTATTTGGTCTTGTTTGAATCTGACCATTAATAGATGTGTTCTAAGATGTGATCTCAGTACTGTCATCCTTTAAAGCATTTTTTTTCTGAGTAATTGCAGGTATGCTGCAAGTGGATTATAAGCAAAAGGTCTTATTTAATAGCTATGGTGATGCTGGATTGTGCTGCTGGAGCAAGGGACAGGACAAGAGGAAACGGCCTCAAGCTGCACCAGGGGAGGTTCAGGCTGGACATCAGGAGGAATTCCTTCACTGAAAGGACTGTCAGACATTGGAAGGGGCTGCGCAGGGAGATGGTGGAATCCCCATCCCTGGAGGTGCTGAAGGAACTGGAAATGGCGCTCAGTGCTCTGGTCTGGTTGACAAGGTAGTGTTTGGTCAAAGGTTGGATCTTGGAGGTCTTTTCCAACCTTAATGATTCTGGGATTCTGTTCATATGGATCACAGCCTTTGTGAGGTCGACTTCTCTGAAAACTAAAGCTTTATATATGCAGTTTGAAAAAGAGCTGAATTCCTACTGCTTCTGAAAATGTTTGTGGTTTCAATTCATGTATCTTAAAACAGGGTGACAGCAATTCCTAAGAGTAGAGTTCTGTTGTTCATGCACTATACAGCTACATTGAAGCCATCAAATACAGTTTTCTCCTCATTTGGTATCTTATCACTCAAGGAGTTCAACATCATAAAAACACTTGTTTCCACATGCAGGTTTAGTTTGAATGGAGTTTCTATGGCTGCTTTTAGTCAGCTTTTCTATCAAAAAAAAGTATTTGCCATAATGGTAAAAAAGCTGCATCTTTTTCCTAGCAAATGTGTGGAATACATTTTTTCTTTGCTGAAGCTTTCAATGGAAAATGTGTTTTTTAAGTTGGTCTTTCGAAATACCTTCTGTAACCTGGACATTTGGATGTGCTAACACAGAATTGTTTACTCTGGCTAATTACAAGGAAACTCCGGTTCGTGCCTCTGTACTATTCCTAGTACATTGCTAAAATGCAGGGTGCAAGAATTAATTTTCAATTACTTTTTGTAGTGTTGAGATTCCACATCCTTTTGACTGTATTATGTTAGATTATGTAGGTTAAAATTATTTTCCTATCAAAATTTGAGAAGTGCTTGGGTTTCTGCTTGGAATTGCAAGGTCATTAAAATTGTATGACCAGTGGGGAGGAGAACTAATAGGTATTAAATAGTGTTCAGAACACTTGCACATGTGTGTATGCAAAATGCTTATCACAGTGAATGGTAAAAGGGAAAAATTCACAGATCCGTCTTTGTATCGGAAGTGCTAACTTATTTTTCACTTTTGATTTTTAGATCACAATTAATCCTTAATTAAACATTAGATTGACTTAGATTGGACAAGTCCCATCCTAACTTGTCCACTTTGCTTCTAACTCGTGTAAGCACCTCTTTCCTGCCTTCCTGCTAAGTCCTGCAGCACAGCAAGAGTATGACAGTGGAGAGGAATCGCTGTGCACAAGGCGGCAGCATGTTTGAATTGGGATTTTAATACAGCTACAAAAGGAGAAGGTAAGGAAGGCAGTTGTGTCTAACAGCTTGTCGTGGTTTGACACTGGTCAAATTCCAGGCACCCACGACAGCTGCTCACTTGCCCTCCCCTGCCACAGCTGGGCAGAGGAGAGAAAAAAAAAACTAAACGAAGGGTTTGTGAGTTAAGGGCCAGGAGAAAACACTCCAAGGGCATAACAGGCTCAACTTAGAGGTACAAAGTGAGTTTATTACTAACAAAATCAGAGGAGGATAATGAGAAGTAAAATAAGCCGTTAAAAACACCTTTTCCCCCCAACCCCTCCCTCCTTCCCACCGACAGTGCAGGGAGACAGGGCAGGGGGTTTTGGTCAGTTCATCACCCGAGATCTTCTTCCACTGCTCAGGAGAGGAGTCCTTCCCCTGCTGCACCGTGGGGTCCCTCCCACGGGAGACAGTTCTCCGTGAACTTCTCCAGCGTGGGTCCACTCTCACGAGCAGCAGTCCTCCCAAAACTGCTGCAGCGTGAGTCCCTCCCACAGGCACACAGTCCTCCCAAAACTGCTGCGGCGTGGGTCACTCTGCCACGGGGTGCAGTCCTGCAAGGA
>QWTY01009786.1:0-26346 GCA_008033365.1 Pseudorectes ferrugineus
CCTGTGAATGCAGGACCTAATGGGAATGATTTTAATTATAAGCCCACCACAGATAGCCAATAAGAAAATTGGTATTTTCTGTGTAAGGGTGTCAATTTATAGATGTATTATAAAATATAATACACATAGCTTCTGTGATTTTGTTATTTGTGTTATAATTTGGTGTCATTCCTATGCTTCAAGACATCTGGGATTGGGAAGAACTTTCCATAATGAACAGAAGCACTGTAAGGACCACTTAGACTGCTGTTGAGTGTCTTTGCACCTTCTTTTGAAGCAGTGAGCACAGTTGATGATGACAGGATGCTATGTCTGGAGTTTTGTTCAGTCTGCTAGGTTTTGAATTATCATATGGTCTATTTTAATCTGGTCTATTGTTTAAGTTCTTGTTGATAGAAACTGTTTTCTATGGAAGTATGGTTTTTTTCTTCCCGTGCTTATTATAGTCTATGGAAGAGTAAAGGCAAGGAAGCTTATTCTAGCTCTGATGAATACAATAGTGTTGTGGACCACAAATAGTGGGTTTGAGGCTTTCTTTGGACTGCTTCGAGTTGGGGAAAGAGGTATCTCTGTTGATGATTTACTTATATGTAGAGGGAAGAGTAAAGAGGCAACAGACACGTGAGAGAAGTGATGGAACTACATTAAGAGGAAGATTGAGAGTGTGAGGACTTGAGGGGAATGAGGAACATGTTAAATCAGTGCTTTCACCAAATTAAAGATGAAGCCAAGTGAGAAGGGAAGAATGCAATTCCGAACAAGTGAATGTGACAGAAAGGATTAAAGACAAGAGTTGAAGGATGAAACACAGGCTCAGAAGAAGAAAAGATCACATGGGAAGGAAGGGAAATAAACCTAACCTTGTCATGAGTGAAGTATTAACCAGACAGACAGGGAAGAAAAGTGGCTGTTGGGGGAAGGGGAAAGGGTGAAGGATTCATCTCACCTGACCAGATATCTACAATGTAGTCATTTAAATGAGAGCTGCCTGTCCAGAGTTATTTGTTGTCAGTAGAGAGAAATAGGCTCTTTTAGGGTGAAATTCAAGCAGCATAGCTCAGGAAGTACTGGAAGTACTTTTCTCTTCACAGACTGATAATTGGATCTAAACCTGCAGTGGCAGAGTTTATAGTGCAAGATGTCTGCATGTGAAGCCAGATAAGAAGTATTCTTCCCAACAGGGGAGAAAAAACAAATGTTGTGGAACAAGCTCCACTTGTATGGCTTTGCAGAAGAGAGCATGAAGAGTTCTGAAGCAGCCCTGTAGGTCAGGACAAAGGAATTCCTTACCGTGTTGGGTGACATAAAAGCACATCTGATCCAACATCCTTTTGGCCCAGTATGCTGTGTGCTAAGTGCTTATGGAAGGAGTGTAGGAAACATGCTGTTCAACCTCTGAAAGCCACTGGGCCCCCAGAGCTGGAGCTACGTTCTAAAACTATCATCTTAAATAGTCGCCAGGGATCTTCCATGGTCCCTTGGGGAATCAGTTTATACTGACACCATGTAAGGCATGCCCTGATTCATCTGTGTGTTAAAAAAACAAATTTTAAAAAAGCCTTCCTTTGCATTTCTTTAAGTGCACTTCTCTTTGGTCTGAAGTTTCTGAACTAAAATGTGTTCAGGTGTCTTCCATGCACTTCTTCACAGGAGTGTCTGGTGTTTTTATCCCCACTGGAGAGATGTCTACAGTTGATATATTCTTATATCTGTTTGCTTGTCATACAAATTTGCAAGATCTCTTTTCTTCACCATGCTAGTATTTACTGGCTGAATTCTAAATCCTTTGATTTTGCTCTGTTCCTATGGTTGTTTAGTTTCAGATATATTTTTCCTAATCATAAAAATGTCTGTGCTGACAGAACTACCCTTTGTCTGAAAGTTTAGAAATGTGTAGTACTGCATGTTTTTTCCATGTGTCAGCTTGGAAAGCTGCCAGGCTCATCTTCCGTGAAGTGGCTTCTGAGTATTTCATATACTTGGACTGCATCCTGCTTTTGATGACGCCAGTGGATATTTTCCTGTTGATTTCAGTGACAGTGACACTGGGCTAGAAGGGAGCCAAACACTTGGAGATGCTGAAACTGTGCTTATAAATGAGTGAATTAAAGTCATCAGAAGATCCCTCAAGTCTATCAGTGTTGGCATTTCCTGTTTGTTTTCCCTTCCAGGAGAAGAAGATTTTTCAGATTCCCTGGATGCATGCCGCAAGACACGGGTGGGATGTTGAAAAAGATGCTCCCTTATTTAGAAACTGGGCAATTCACACAGGTATTGGAACTCTCTTTTTGCAGGACAGATTTTCACATTGTTTTCCCTTTTAAAGTTACATTTTCCTTCTTTCTTGTCTTTGCTTTTACTAACACAGAGAGTGAACTAAAGTTTCCAGATTTGTGGGAGGCTAAGTGCTTTTTTCAAGGCCTAAGATACTCTCCAGCTTTATTGAAGTGCTGTAACTCATTTGCATTGAGGAACACAGTAAAACTTAATTGATTTAAATGTTAACAACATTGGGTTCAAAACTGTCAAGAGCAGAGCACAGTCAGCGCTTTGTACACATAGGCCCTTAGGCTTTTTATGCCTTTCTATGGATTTGAGCCAGACATAATAAAGGTAAATGCTGTGCAAGCTTTTCCATGTTGTTATGGAGTCACATCTGATCTGCAGTGCCCTGGGTCTTTCTTGAGCACAAACTGTTCATCATCTGTTCTAGAAATGTGCATGAGAATGAGATCACAGCACTCTCTTGCAACCTCAGCTATTGTTTGAATGCTTGTCATGGGAACCAAAGGCTGACACCTTGAAGCTAACCTACGCTGTTATTAATTTGCCTTAGGTTTTCAATCACGTGTCATGTGTGCCTAACTTTCTTTTCTTGCTTAGGAAAATACCAGTCAGGAGTAGATAAACCTGATCCAAAGACATGGAAGGCAAACTTCCGTTGCGCTATGAACTCCCTACCTGACATAGAAGAAGTGAAGGACAAAAGTATAAAGAAAGGAAACAATGCCTTCAGGGTGTACCGGATGCTGCCGTTATCTGAAAGACCTTCCAAAAAAGGTAGAGGGGAGAGCATGTCAACATGAAATGCTGCTGAGGGCACTGTGTTGAGAAAAACACCTACTGCAGGTAGCTCAGTATGCAACAAGCCACCAATGCAAGCTGCACATGGTGCCCTGGCTGGCTGGGAAATGAGTGGAACTTAGGAAGAGCTGTATGAAAAATGGGCTACATTCAGAAGAGAGTATCAATGATGTGATACCCCCAAGCTGTTGGTATTTGTCTGTTAAAGCTGATGGAGTTGTGTTCAGAACCTAATCCCAGGTCTCCTTCAGTCGAGGAATATCATTAGGGGCTATTAGAGGTCAACGCATTTAACTCAGTAGGGGTCATTCAGAATATGGTGGCAGACATTTTGGTATCTTTTTTCTAGCAAGCGTACGATTAAACTGGCTCTGGCCTGGGCTGAGTGAGAGCAGTACACTGCTCAGAACATTAAACCATGAAACCATGCTGTTAGTTACAAAGACCATGAAAAACCAACCCCCAGAGCACAATAATGGTGAAATGGGAAACTGTCTGAATCCCCAAATTCAGGGATTAAATCTCCTGCCTGCCAGGAGGAGACCTAACCATCAGGTCAATCTCATGAGTTTCTTTCAAAGTAGAAACATTGGTTTATTTATGGCTCATTAGCTTTCTTATGGCTTCCTTACTGGTTTACGCAGTAGAACAATGGTTTCCTTAGTCCTCTGGTATCCTGTGTTGTCTAGGATTTTGAATGAAAAGATAACCTGCAAACCAAACAGACGACGTTCCTCTGAAATCCTATTTAGTTCACCTGTAGCTCAGTTTGCTATTTTCTTAGATTGAGAAGTGGAAGGCAGATCTTCAGTTTAAGGTCAGTGTGACTGGAAATGATGAACCATTGCATTTTTGGGGTAGAATCATACTGTGAAAGGGAGATCAGTGTGCAAAAGGTAGAACATTTGTTTTGAAACTCTTTCCAGTCTCTTGTCAATAGTGTATCTTGTATGTTTAGGCACATTACCCCAGACCATAACATGTCCCTTGGCAGTAGATTCATGTAGGAACTACAAAAGTTCATCTTTAAAGCTGAGATTCTGGGCATGGGGGCTGTAGCAGGAGAAGATTCTGCAGAAAGTCCAGTTACTGTAAAATTCTGACATAGTTTGGTCCACATATATATTTTCACATGCCCTTTTTTTGTGGCATGTGGCTAAACTTATGTGTGGGAGCACAAGAATTTGGCTGCAAACATTACTGATTTTCAGTGGTATCGTGTAGTAGAGATGGAGAAACTCCTGGGACATGTCTGTGCTAACAGTGGGGTAGAGCTGAGCTTGCACCAACAAGTCTGAGCTTCCACATCAGGTCAGAGCAGGGGAAGCAACACGGGGGTCTGCCAAGGCGCATGACGTTTTGTGAGGGTCACATGCTGTGTGGTTTTCTGGATTCCCAAGTCCAGCATGATTGCATAAACCACTTTTGTATGAATTGTAATATGTATTTCCCTACCAGGTTGCAACTATTTACAAAAATCTTGGTTGAAGTTTATTATGATCTCTTTTCACATTAAATCAATTAACAATCTCCCTTTTCCTATAGCTACAGAGAAAGTGTCAGAAATGTGATGAGACATACATTTTGATTTTTTTTCCTTTTAAGAGTATTTTTCTCCCCCTTCCTTTTTTTTAACAGGCCTTGTTTTTTGTCATTCTTCCATATTTTTCACTTTGATTTTTTGACTGCCATTACTTTCCTTGGTTCCATAGTGGTTCTCTTTTGTAGCCTTTTAAAAAAGAAGCACAAAGGCACAGCATTCAAGGTGAATTTTTTGCTGCCCAGGCCTTAAGGGAAGGGTAAAATTAAGCAAAATGTGTTCTCCCTTTACTAGAAAGTCCTGCCATTTTGAGGCACACTTTGGGGCTATTTGTTGGTGAATACAGAAAGTGTGAAGGATAACTCATGGCACACAGGACTTTATGAAATCTTCCTTCTGTTGCAGGAAAAAAAACGAAGTCTGAGAAGGATGACAAATTCAAACAAATTAAGGTAAGAAGTGGCTGTTTAATACTGCGAGAGCTTGTGAACATGATCTGTTGCAAATATTTTTTAATAGCCCCAACAGTATATTGTGGTGGGTACTTGAGAATGCTTGTGGTTTGGTTAAGTAGCTACAGTTACCCAGGATGTTTGGGGTTGTTTTTTTTTTAAATGTGAAAACTGTTAAAGCCATGACTTACGTCATTAATGGACACAGCCCTTGTGTTACAATGCCTGGAGGTTGGAAAACTGGCAGTCTCAGCAATACATTTGCCATTTGTTTGTGTCTGTAAGGAGAAATACAGTAATTATGGAAGGAATGCTTCTGAACAATAGAGCTACCTTTCAGAGCAATTAATTTCTGTGTGTAAGGCATTGGAAATTCATTTTCATTTAGTCAAGGGTCAGAGCTGCACCTTGTGCTCATGTTTTGTCAGTCAGAAGGCCTCAGCTGTAAAGCTCCTCCATCACAGCCTGAGATTTCTGCTTGTTCAGAGCATGGACCCAGACTGACGTCTGCTGTCCCTGGGGAGCACGGTGTTTCCTAGCTTTCACACCTCTGCCAAGGGCCTCTGTGAGGTGATCAGTATCACACACCAGCAGGATCTAGTCCACCTTCAATTTTTAAAAGAAAAGCAAATCTCAGAGATTTCAGGCTCTCGGCTTTCAGTAAAATTGGTGTCCTTGGGCTGTGTGTCGCAGCTGTGTCTACAGTGGAAAGGCAGCTTGGTCCCCTTCTGCTCACTTGTGAAGGTCTGTGCCACCCATGCGTGGGTTCAGGTTCTGCAGCCCCTGGCCAGGAGGTTCTCTGGGCCAGGTGAACCCAGAAATGTGGGAAAAAGTCCTCCACTGAAATTGGGTTTGGAAGGCAGGTGCTGCCCAGCAGTTGTGACTTGTGGAGTTACATGTCAGAATGCTACGACTTTTAAATTGTCTCAAAGGAACCACTTTTTCACTATCCTGTTTGGATCATACAGCCACGTGTGCTTGTTATAAAGTGACTCTGATGGTAGATGATGTTCACGGGGAGCCAGTAAAACTGCTTTGGTCAGAGCAGAGTAGTGTGCCAGCACATACACCTACTTACCAGTGATACCTCCTGTTAGTTCTCGTAGCTCTGAGCTGGGGCCAGGTGGTATTCTTGTCTGAGAGATGTGTGCAGTGGCTGGCCTGGATTTTAAAAGAGTATGCTCTTTCCACACTCAGCCACTGTTAGGCTGACTGTTGAATGTTGAAGGCTGTAGGAGTGAAGAAGGGTGGTAGGTGAATTTAAGCAAATGCACATTTCTGAGCATGAAAGCTGCTTACAATTGCTTTGCTTGGTGATGTGAATTCCTGAGATCCAAGTTGCATGTTTTGAATTGAACACCTTGCAGTTACCATGAAAAATCTCTTTTAGCGGAGCCCAGTGGGACACTACTCCATGGTTTGCCTGGTAACTACAATGGGGTGATAGCAGCAGAGGGAGAAGCTGAGAATCTGAGCACAGATTTGCAAAGGGACTTCAGCATAGCAAGAGCCTTGCAGTGAGCTTCCCATTGTTGCTACTGCTGGACCCTGTGGGCACCCACAGCAATTGCTGGTGGGCTGAGCTTGAGCAGGGTGCTCAGGGCACTCACTGCTTGTCCCTGTGGATGTGAGAGTCCTGGACCTTACCAAATCCCTGCTCCACATTAGCAAAGGTGCAAGGAAGTCTCCCGCCCCACAGACAGGTCTCCTATCACTGGGCTTTTGGGCAAGCAGAGTCTGTCATTATAACTCATTAAATTCATTAAAAAATGAATTCTCAATAATGGGAAGGAAACGGAAATATCAGAGCAGCCCAGATAAAACCAGTCTCTTTCTTTTGAAAAAAAGGACTGAACTGAGGCCTAATTTCTACTTTATCCTAGATGTATCCTTTTGACCATGCAGCTCCACATTGAGAGACATTTTTAAAATCTTAGTGACAGCTTTCCCCATGCATTTAACTTAAGCTAGACATCTGGACACTGAAAATTTAGGTGATGTAACACCAACTGTCCCAGTATCCAAGTCTTTTTGTGGATCTGGCACCATCACCTGAGTTCCAAGATGCATATTTGTTTCTGGAGCTTGAAAGGGGCTACTGAATAAACTTCTCTGTAATCAGCCTCAGTAAAGTTGAGCAAGTGCTGCATGCACAGTGTTTCCATGGGGGCTGCTGTGTTTGCTGTGTTGCACAACACCAGATACTCAGGGCTCCAGTGTGCAGCCCTAACTTATCTCTGTGGTCGTGATCCTCAATGGATCAATAATAGCTAATTTTATCTTTTCCAGCTCTCCAAGTCTTTGACCTGTGGGCCAGCACAACTGGTGCAGCTCCTCAAAGACCTAGTTGCCATTAGCACTTAACTTTGCACCCTTCTGATGTGCCAAGGGACGTTGGGACAGGGTGCATGTTTGCCTTGCTTTGTGTCTGGGAAGGTGCTTGTGTTGAAGTGACAATTCTTTTTGAGTAGATCACAATCACAGCATGTGACATCCAGAAAAAACCTGTCACAGTGCCTCCAGTATTTTGTCCCAAAGATGACAGTTCATATGGTTAGCACTGGGATGGGCTGGCACCGCAGGTCCTGAGGCTCACCTTTGCCCTGCCTTTGATGAGATGCTTTAGAGCAGTGAAAATGAGCACGGCGTGGACAGCTCTGCACCTCTCTGCAGGTGTCTCTGGCTCAGCAAGTGGGGGAGAACTCGCAGCCTTGCAGGGCTGGCGGAGTAAGAACAAAAGACTTTAGACATTGTAACCAATAAACCTGTGTGAGAGTCAATACCGGGCAGGAAGTTGCACATGTAGAATAATCCTTTTAAAGAAATCCTGAGTTTATGGAATTAATTTTTTTGGTGTCTACTCTGAAGGGATTTTTTTAGATTCCCACTCGAGTGTACCAGGCTTACAGAGATGCATCTTGTGGAAAGCTCAGTCTGTGTAGAACAGGTGGTGTTTTCCCAATGCTGTTGCCCTGTGGTAATGTTTATGATGTGATCTAAAAGGCTGTATTTAGTGTAAACACTTTGGTTTGCTTTCAGGCTTGCTGTAGAGAAAAATTAAGGCTAGAATTTAGTAATTGCTGTACGGAAACTAAGGCTTCCTTTCAGAGAGTACAAAGAGATAGAGCTTATTTGGAAGGGACTGAGGATGAATATTAAATAGACTACCATTTTAAAGCAGTGTTTCTTCCTTGTTTGTTTCAAATGTTAATCTCTTGTAGTAAATAGCTTACTACTTCCTTGCTCTCAGAAGGCTTACTCTAAATTTGAAAATTAAAAAGAGCTTTCGTTTCAAAGCACAAGATTTGGAAATGAAGTTGTCTTGGACTTCTCCTCAGAGAAATATTCATTCTAAGACAGTGTCTTGCAGAGAGCAGGGGGTATATGGCAGGCAGAAGTGATGGGATTTATTACCATGTCAGAACAAAGAGATGAACTGTCTCCTAAAGTAAAGCAATGCTGACCCAACTGTCCTGTTTCCATTCTAGCAAGAGCCAGTTGAATCATCTTTTGGGATTAATGGGCTAAATGATGTCACTTCTGAGTATTTCCTGTCCTCCAGTATAAAAAATGAAGTTGACAGTACAGTGAACTTTGTAGGTAAGTACTCCTATGGTTTTTTTACGCACACAGGTGACTTCAAAAACCCTTTTGGTCTGCCAGACTTATCTTTCCATCAGCATTTTGCACTTCAGGGAATGCCACGGTCGCAGTCAGGTAGACCCATTTTTCAGTAGCTTAGGCCATGCAAGATTGTGGTTGCAGGTCAGCCCCACCACCTTGCAGAGACAGTGAGCAGTACTGTGGCAGTGTGGTGGTTCCCTTGAGAGTAAAGCACTTACAGGCACTCTAAGTTGGCTTTTCATGATGTGAACTTATTCCACAGGGTAGTCCTCAGCCATGAGGAGACTGTAGCCAGTGTCATGTGGGAGTTAAACTGAAGTCAGATGGCTGTTTCCCATTGCTTAAAGCAGAGGTTTGTATAGAATACCATTTTATTTGGGAGTTCAAACCAGCAGGCAAAATGTAGAAACTTGGTTCTTTTTACTGACACCTCAGTGGCAGAGATAGTTTTTAACATCACTGAGCTAACAAAAAGGATCATCGAAGACTGCATTTAGAAACCAGTACATTAGAAATTAGCTGTCATCTCAGCATGTGAATAATTGGTCCTCAGTAGAATAATGGGACTGGGTTTTCACAGCTGTTTTTTGGCTGAGGTTGCAGCAAGAGCTCCTAGTAATATGACCCACATACCATTTTGTCTAGAATTCCACTTTTAAATATGACAAATATGTTAGTATTCTGCTTGGAGAGATGGCAGAAATCATGTGCAGTGACTATTTTTGATCCCCATTTCTTAGGTCACAGGGCTTTGCATAGTCATTCCCCTGAAGTACTTGTGTGGCTGAGGAGTTTGTGAGCAGTTTTGCTCTCTTTATGGCAGTTCATTTAATCAGCTGTTGCTTTGTAAGAGTATTAGAGCATGCTTGTTGCTCCTCCTGTTATAACTTGAAAGAGTAGCACCATAGTGGTATCAGTGCTTCCTGTTCACTGACTGAGGATTGGGTAGGGAATTGTCATCCAGTGTTGTTTAATTATTGAGATGTGAGGTGTGCTGCTTACCCAGACTGGAGAAAGAAGCGGCTATTTAGGATTGCAGGAAGGATTTTAATGTAAACAGGGAGGAAAAGGTAAATTAGAATTGTTCTGCAGAAAGGTGGGAAATCAGCAAGAGGGGATGAAAGACAAACAGCACCCTGCAGAGTTTCTGACATACATGCAGCTCACTGGAAGCTGTGGCATATTGCCCAAGTGAGCAGTAGTTTTTGCTGTGCATTTTATCTCTCAGGGTGGGTAAGAATTTGTCAGGTATTGAGGAAAAAGATAAAACAGTGCAGATGGCCTGCTCATACCCTGAGTGGGTTGCACAATATTGGTCTCTCCCAGATAAAAAATTAACTGTGTGTGCTCTTGCACCGCTCTCACCACACTCAGTAAAAAGCTGGTTGTTTCAGAACCAGGAAAGGTGAAATAAAGGGGAAACAAAATATCTGAAACATAATTGTAGTAACTGTAGTGATTCAACTTTTAAAAAGTCTATCCGGTATGTATGTAATGTTCTTTATGCTGGCATTGTTTCTTAAAATACACATCTAGGTTTTGGAGACTTTCCAGTTGTTACCTGGCACTTCACAAAGCGAAATAATATGCAGCTTTTCCCTGAGAAAAATACCTGTCACTTTTCTTTTTCAAAAAGCCCTGTCTAAAGATAGAATGCAGGAGTGGATTGTGTGTATAGACATGTGCATTCATGTTTATTTATCTTAGTTCATGCAGGAATGGATGCTATCTTTTGACTTTTTCAAATTTAATAATTAGTATACTCAGGTTATTTAACCTTAAGAATTGCAAGATCTATTGTATTTCATTGCCTACATGTTTTTCCCCTCATGGGTCAAGAAAAAAATGTACTGTTTGAACAACACAGCATTGTGTTTGTACAGAATTTAGCCTTATGTTCCTTTTGAAGCTTTATGTTCAGTGAAAGAATATCTATAGTCTTTCTCTTGGATAAGAGAATATCTCTTGGATAATGGTTTCAGGGTAGCCATCCTCTGAGATGGCTCCATTCCTGTGCATTCTTCTGATCTAACTCGTGGCTTTCAGTTCTGTGCTGGATTAATGCATTTGTCATGTGTTCATACTGCTGGGATTAAAGGAGGAGTTGTACAAGATAGAGGAAATTCTGTCAAGCAGCTTCAGAGGAGTGAGATTCTGGCTTTCACCATACTTTTGCTTTGCTCAGTAACTTCTTGGTACCTTGGTTTGTCAACCTTTTTCAAAAGGTTGTGTAGAATAACTAATGTCTCCAAAGCATTTCAGGACACTTGGGAAGCATCTGTGGTTGCTTCACTTTGTAGAAATAAGTAACGCTCCTTTGATATTTAATTTTGTGTTAAATATCATGTGCCTGGGGGAATAGGAAACCCCTCCATTAATAACTAACCAAACTGTAGTTTTCTGTCACAGACCATGGGGATTACAGGTACAACTGTGATTTTCTACATACCAAGGATGGCATTGCGAGGGTCAGCGAGAACAGGCATCTAACTGGAGCAGAAATTTTTCATAGATTCATGTCATATGTACATCAGAGTCCCGCAATGTTTTGCTTGACCCCTGGCCAGGTTTTTGCATGCCAGTTCTGGTCTTCTGTTGTATAGTTTACATGAGAGCATTCAGAGGCCATGGGATGTTGGCAGCTTGCTCTTTGAGGATCACGGATTTCCTTTAGAACTCACACTGAAACTTATACCCGCTGAAAGCAGGTGGTGGGCATGGAAAAAAGTACTGAGACTATTGAAGACTCAGTCAGATACCAAGCAGGCTCCAAGGACAGGCTCTTAGAGATTCAACAGGGTCGCAGTGTTATCAATAATCAATTTTTTTGTTTCTAACCCCAAGTTGTAGGACAACCACACCTTGATGGCAGCAGTGAGGAGCAGGTGATAGTTGCCAATCCTCCTGATGTTTGTCAGGTAGTAGAGGTGACAACAGAAAGTGATGAGCAGCCCCTCAGCATGAGCCAGCTGTACCCTCTACAGATCTCCCCTGTCTCATCCTATGCAGGTAAGCAACTTGGCATTTCTTTACACTGCTTTTTCTGGAAATGTTTGGAAGACACTGGGGGAAGGAGGGCTCTTCCAGGGTAGCTAACAAAGATTCAGAAATGCATACTCATCTGCCTTCTGAATTATTAATGAAACTCAAAAACGCACAGTCCTCTGCTCATTTCCTTGAGAAACAACTTGACAGATCTGAGTTTGGAAATGTGAGCTGCAGGTTTTAGCCTGTGAGTAATGGAAAAAGAACTTTTTTAGATATAATGCAGAGGTCTTTTAGAGGGAGATTTTCAGTGGTACGAATGACATGCCCCCAACCTTACTAAAGATAAAAGGTCTTTTTTGCTCTATGGTTACTCAGTGTCTAGCACAGTGTGCAGTACTCAAAGCTGCACTAATGGTACATATGCAGATATGGAGCTGAGGGCCCGGGGGGAGGGGATCTGTCTTGCTGCAGACTAGAACAGCCATGCAGTGACTGATAACAAGTGATCTTGCAAGCAGCAGAGCTGTGGACATCTGGCTTCCAACGTCTGCCTGCCATCTGGATTCTCTGATACCTAAAAAGAGGATGAGATAACAGGCTTTCCACTGCCCCCAGTGAGGGTGGTTATGGTTTCTCTTTTCATCTGGTACCTTATTTTCATATAACTGTTAGGAAGTTAGAAGTCTTTGGCACTCATTTATTCCTTATCCAAGTCTGACAGCGTGTTCAGAAGTTTTTAGGGGAGAACAGACACAAATGTACGCGTGGACATGCTATATAGAGTCCCCACAATCATATAGGCCTTATTTCATTGGAAGCAGGACAAAACCACATTTGAAAGTAGAAAAAGTTTCAGATCCAACCTCTCCTTTCTGTTTTAACATGGTGCTAATTTGCAAGCCTTAGGAGACTGGGTAGAAACATAAATGTCATCTTTTAAAGCAAATTTAAGTATAAATTGTTCTCTGTGCATTTTATTATTTTACCCATGGTTTTGCCTTTGGCTTATTAGACTGAAATTACTTCCAGACACATTTTTATAAAGTATGTATTTAGTAAATTTTATCTTTGGGACCAAGTGAATAGTATGATGCTCTTTTGGATAGTCTCCACTGTTAATCTCACACATGTTGATAAATGATTATGCTTCCCAATGTGTTTAGTCTGCAATGACCAAAGCATTCAGAAGACCTTTGCAAAGCATAAGGCAGGGAGATATGAGAGTGCTTAAATTTATTAGCAGCAGGGAGACAAGGGCCTTTGAAACATTTTTCCTCTTTAAAAATGTGTCTCGGAAAACTTTTCCATCTACACAAACATGCCAATGATGCAATCTTTTAACTTCAGCTATGGGATGTAAATTCTTGAAATGCGAACAGAAGTCACTGTCTTGGTCTGGAAGTCATGGTGGTTTCTTGGACTGGAATGATAGAGAAGGGTGGTCTGGTGATCACCTTGACATGAGCAAATCATGACCTACCTGCCCTAAGGTCATTGCAACCAGCCTGCATAAGGAAAATGAAGAACGATTGAAGTACTTCTGCTACCCCTTTGTGCTGTCTTAGTACCTTGGTGGCCTTCAGCTGTCCTTAAGTTATACCTGGACCTGCTAGCCCAAAACTCAGATAACAGAATTTCGTGCCACTGGCATGCTTTTGAGTGCATCTCAAGGCAGCTCTTGATGATCCTGACTACTGTAGCTAGAGACCAGTAAGAAGTGGAGTACTGCAAGGGTCTGTCCTGGGACAAGTCTTATTTAATATATCAATGAGCAGAAGGTATGTTGGAGACGTGTTTGTGAACTTGACAGGTGACCCCAAATAGGGCACACCAGTCAATATGTCTGAGGACAGAGCCATCATCCAGAGAGTCCTGGAGAGACTGCAGGAATGGGTCAGCAGAAACCCTACGAAATTTAACAAGGGCACCTGTGAAGTCCTGTGCGTAGGAAGGAAGAGCTCTTTGCAGCAATAGCGGCTGGGGCTGATGGTATGGAGAGCAGCTCTGCAGGAAGGTGGGTAGGCAGTGAGCTGAGCATGAGACACTAGAGCACCTCAGCCACGGAGAAGGCCACCAGTTTTCGGGAGCATGGCCAGTAGATCTAGGGAAGTGATTATCCTCCTCTACTCAGGACTAGTTGCACTACTTTGAAAGTACTGCATCCAGTCTTGAGCTCCCCAGTCCAAGAAACTTGCAAACAAACTGGAGCAAGTGCAGAGAAGGGCTATGCAGGGTATGGGCTCTCACTCTGTGAGAAGATAGAAGGACGGGGGCTTGTTCAGCCTGGAGAAGAGATGGTTTTGAGGACTTCATAGCAGCTGCCTCTACCGCAGGGATGTTCCCAAGAAGGCAGAGCCAGACTCTTCACAGCAGTGCATGGTAGGAGGATGAGAAATAGCAGGCTAAATTGAAACAAGAAAACTCAGTCTAGCTGGATATAAGAAAAAATGCCACCTGTTTCACCATAAGGACAGTAAGGCAGTGGAGCAGGATACTCAGAAAGATTGTGCTGCCTCCATCCTCAGAAGTTTTCAAGACCTGTAGGGATAAGGCCCCCAGCAACCTGATCTAGTCCTGTAGCTGGCCCTGCTTTGAGCAAGAGGTTGGGCTGTAGACCTCCTGAGGTCCCTTCCAGCCTGAATTGTTCTATGAACCACTTTTGTTTTAAGGATGTATTTGCCCTTGAGGTCAGAGCAAGGACAGGAGTCTGTAAATTTGAGGGCCCTGAAATTTCTAGGACTCTCTTGTGACTATTTCTGCTTTGTCTTGCTCCACACAGACCTGTATAGAACCACAGGAACCCTGGCCCTGCGCTTGTGGGTTTGCTCTGTCAGGTGCTCCTGGCTGAATGGCAGGAAAGAGTATGACCATAACAGCTGTGCAGGAACAGTTAGTTGAGCTCTTCTAAAACAACCACCAAAAAAAAGTAGCCGGATATATCAGCTGTCCTACATAAATCTGGTTTATTTCAAAACGCCTCTAGTTCCTTTCTGAGGTTACTCAGACAAATGATGTGAGTCGCCGATGTGAGTTTTTTCATATGTCTACTGATGTCTATGAAATCCATTGTTTTTTAGTACCGAGGCTGTTGTCAACCGCCTGTTGTGTTTGACACTGATTCAAATACCCTTCTTGATAGAAATAGCCTCTCTAACTTTCCATGCCTGAGTGGCCAGCTTCCCTGGCTTTGCTAACTATAGTGCTATCTCTTGCTCAGCATTTTGTTATGTATAAACACCAAGGATGGATTCCTTTTCAGCTGCATCACTCTGTTTTTGTTGTGACATGCTTCTTCATGTCAAGGAATATCTGTTACTTGTCTCTGTGTGGATTCCTTCTATTGATTCTATCTTCAGGGCCGTTTCTCCTTTGTGTGAATTAATTTTTCCTCTCCTCCCCCCAGTATGGCCTAATTAGCCAGCTTAGTCACATTGGCACATCTTTCTCTGCCTGGGTCAGTGAATGAGAAGCCCTGCAGTGCATTAACTTCACAGGGCACTGCAGTTAGATCTAATGTTTTGGACTGTTCCTCTGCTTGCTGCACGCTGCCGTGGAGACTGGCACAGGAGAGGTGCTGGCTTTGGAAGCAGCAGTCTGGAGTAGAAGGACTTTGGGTACAGTTTAGATCCTGGGGCCTGAAAGAGTGATTCAGCCCATTGGTTTACAGCCTTCTGCCTAACCCTAATGCTTAGCCAAGCCTTGAGAAAATGGCAAGGTACTGCCAGTCTCTCAGAAGATGTGCAGGGGCACAATCCACGAGGCATGATCCATGCACTCTTAGCACTCATGTTATGTCCAGTGCAGAGCATGAGGTTGATCTCTGGGAAGGCAAGGTTGCAGGGCCTGTGCAAAGCAGTTTGCATGGACTAAAATGCATAACACAGAGCTGAGAGTGAAAATTGGGGCTTCAGAGGTCTCTTGCCTGCTATGATAATTCATCACATCATTCCTTGAATTGTGTGATTTCTGTGCTCCTTGTGGATGAGCCGCATCTGTGCAGCCCTGCTGCAGGGGTTGGAGTGTTGGTATCCTGATAGATGCCTAGGGTTATCCTCCCAGGAAGCAGGACACAGTGGTTCAAAACCCCACAAGCTGAAGGGAACCTGCAATCCAGGCCTCCACTGGATTGGTCTGGGCAACCAGTGGCTGTGCTGAAGGCAGCAGCCATCGCTGCAGACTGAAAAAGAGGGTGGCTTTATGCCCTCAGATGTATCTGAGGCACAGCAGTCTCAACCACCCACCACGCCTGACCCCCAGACAGTAGGAGACCTATCTTCAGACATATGTAGGCTTGAAAATACAGTAAAAATTCCTGGATTTCAGGCTCTTCTGCAAGGGAGGGATGCAGCTGCAGGAGCATGGCTGTCCCACTGGAACTGTGCTCCTGTATTTGTGCTCTGGTTGAAGTGATGAGGGTGAGGGAGGCCATGTGCAGTGGGGGGAGGTGATGGGGCTGGAGACTGTAGTATTGCCACTTGCTCAAGTGGTGAGTGAAGGGTTGAGAAATAGGCTGGGGAGTGGTAGCAAAAGCAAAACTATACCAACTGTACCAGCGTATATCAACAGTAATAAAGCCCCAGAAGTGACAACAAGCCCTTGAGGTGGCAGGCTGAGATAACAGTTCATGAAACAAAACCACATTTATCTCGTCCAGGATGGATTTGTTACTAATTTTGCAGGGAGATAAAGATTTGGACAGAACTTTGTCCATTGCAGGGCCTGGAGTGGCCATAGAGAGGCAAGGGAGAGGGGGCATCTCCTGCTTGCTGAAGATTATGCCCAGAAAGCACAAATCTACTTCTTCTCTCTCCATTGCCGTCTGTTCCAGGATATAGTCATGTTAACTGTGATAACCATGTGCATTTACCCCAGCTGTTCAAGGCAGCTGTGCTGTCTAGCCCTGCTGTGGCAGGGTCTCCATGGTTCTCCATTGTTTTCTGGTTGTTTGACTTGACTCTGTTTGCTTCCACTTGTTGGACATACATCAGGCCTCTTGAGCTGGAATTTGTTACTATAGATAGAATAGCATGAGTTTCATTTTTGTTTCTATTTTGTTTGACAGAAAGTGAAACAACTGACAGCGTTCCAAGCGATGAAGAAAATGCAGAGGTAAGTGCTTTCTGGATTTTTAGCAGTTTGGACCAAGGTCTAAAGATCCATGTCCTGAGATATTTTTCCCCCTTCTCCATTTGCAACTCTGTCTACCAGTGGAATATTCATTTCGGTAATAGCTGGGGAAGAAAAGCAGACCAGGGAGGTTCAGGGGATACAGATATTTGGATGATTGTCACAGAATTAATATCTCTACAAATTCATTTCTCCTCATCTGTCCAAACTACAAGATTAATTTGCATAATAAGACGTTCTGCAAAGCCATCAACAGTGCCAACTAGTTTGTTAATATGATGCATTGACGTTGCTGGGTAGCAAGTATTTTATCTTGGTTGAAAGCTCGCTCACTTCATTTTCCTTAAATGGCACCTGAACTCATATAACTGGAGGAAATGCTTACACATGTGACTGAAACAAAGCTTGAATGTTTGAGGTATGTGGGGCAGAAAGCTTTCCTGAGCAGTCATTTGGGTATTGCTGGATGAAAGGAATCCATGGGGAAAATAACCTGAGCTGCACGTATACAAAAACACCACTTGCCTTTTATTTTGGGGCTGCCATCAAGTGACCAGACCTACTGATCTCCATGCGTACTTAGAGGCCAAGGGAAGCTCACTGAGGGCTCTTGGATGCCCTGTGCTCCAGCTGCGTTTTTACATAAGGCCTTTTGCAAAGCTCTCTCCTTCTGAGCCCCCACTGAAAGCTCTCTGAATCCTCCTCCTTGGAGGACCACCTCGGAGGCTGTGCATCTGTATAACGACACGGCTGATCCACCTGGTCTCTCATGCCTTGGCTGGGGTGGAACCCATATGCAGACTGCAAGTAGTGACTCCACAGACCTCCTTTGACAGAACATGCCATTGCAGCATCTGTGGTGGGCAAACAACTGGATGCTCATCTTCCCCTGGTGAACATCTTCCCTGTGATGAGCGAGGCACCATCAAGTGACAGTGGTTTCCCAGCAGCCTCACCTGTGTTGTTAGTTTGGGTAGTGTGGGGTCTCTGTGCCTGCCTCTTGGCAGGAAGATGCTCTCTCTGGTAACAGAGGAGACACTACCATTTGGAGTTCTAAATGTCTGCATCCATTTTTGTCTCTGGCATACTGGGAATAAGGCCTTTATTTTCCATTCAGAAGAGCAGGTAGTGCCTCTTGAGTGCTGGAGAGCCAGCAAGAGTTAAGCACATGACTTCAGGAAAGGAGAAATGGCTGAGAGCAAAGACATTCTAAGCCAGTGGCTAGAGGCTCAGGCTCTTAGAGATGGGGTAATTTCTGTGCAATTTGTGGATATTTCTATCTTCATCTTGGTACTTGGAGTACTTCACAAAGTTGTGTTTGCTCATACAGCCTTCCCTTCTTTCTTCCCCCATTTCTAGGGGCGACTTCATTGGCAGAAAAAAAACATTGAAGGCAAACAGTATCTCAGCAATCTAGGAATGAGGAACACTTCTCATATGCTTCCCAGCATGGCAACTTTTGTAGCCAACAAGCCTGACCTCCAAGTCACCATCAAAGAAGAAAGCTGCCCACTGCCTTACAACAGCACCTGGCCTCCTTTCCCAGACATCCCTCTGCCACAAGTAGTGTCCACAGCCTCCACAAGCAGCAGCCAGCCAGACCGTGAGACACGGGCCAGCGTCATCAAGAAAACATCAGACATCACCCAGTCAAGAGTCAAGAGCTGCTAAGCCTTTGACAGTGTGGTTTTTTAGCTTTGTTTTGTTTGGTTTTGTATTTTACGTTTCTCTAAGAGAGGTTCATCCCTTGACGCACACGAGACAAATCCGAAGGTAAAGCCTTGGCAATATAGAACTTTGCTGTGTCCGACTCCAGTGCCGGAGTGTTTTTAACTCAGGACTCCAGCCATCAGTATGTATACCTGAACCCATATTTCCAAGGTTGCTACATAGGAAAACAGCCCAAGAACTTTGGCCCACTCACAGGTTCCAGTGTTTCATAAGAGGACCAACCAACCACAAGGGAAGTGGTGCTGCTGCGCTTCTTGCTGTCAAGGCTGTGATGGAACTGAAAGCCTCAGAATGGGAGAGAAAATGTGAACTAGCTGGAATATTTTTAAATAAAGAAAAATCTATTGTGAATATTGTACATAGTGCAGTACTAGCAAAGTTGCAGTCTGCTTCTGCACCTTATTAAGAAAGCACTTACAAAAGGCCTTTTATTACCTTGCTCTACTTAATGGCACATTGAAGGTCCCTCTCCACCTGTATTCTTTTCCAAGGCTATTCTTGCTAAAGTGTCTTTAAGGAATAGAGGAAAGGAAAGGAAGTTAAAACTTTCCATGTGGATTTCATACGTTCTGAGACTGCTTTCATCATGTTTGTTTCTAATCTGCTATGCTTGAATGCCGCGTGGTACAATAGAAAAAAAAAAGAAACTTATTACAGAGATATTATGCAAATTCCCAGATTTAAAAAAGAAGAAAAATACTCTAATTCTAACCAGAGCAAGCTTTTTTATTTTTTATACAGGGGAATATTTTATTCAAAGTAAAATTCTAAAGTGAATATAATTTTTTTTAATCTTTTCTACAGCAAAATTTATAATTTTAAGATTCAGTCCTTGGTTATCAGCAGTTATGACATCCTTGTGGCACATTTTTTTTTTAATTTTGTAAAGGTGAAATAGCTTTTATGAGCTCATGTAGCAATCAGATTATCCTGTGGATTGATAATAAATATGGTATATAGTTAAATTTTTAATAATCCTCTTGTTTGTCTCTCATTTTTAATCTTTCAGAAGCCCCAGATGGCATGGGTTTGATAGGTGAATGTGACCTCTCAGAGTGAGCAATTAGCCTAAGCTGCCTTTACAGTTTCTGGAGCATCCGTCCAACAGGGTGGGAAGTCCTGTGCTTGAGGCAGCTCGAGGTGGAAAGAGCAACTAGAACTTAAAGGTGACTTACTCAAGTTTGGCCTCGTGTGTAGAGGTTGGGAGCTGGGGCACCTCTTCAGCTGTTATTCCGTGGCTGGGCTTTGAACAAGTCACCTCATGGAAGGGATCTTGTCATAATCCATCCCCCACCCAATGCAAGCTCAGCTGTACTTCCCCTATTCCTCATAGATCTCCACGTGGCTTGCTTGCAGTTTCCTTGTCTGGAAAAATCTCTTTTTGCAGTTTCAACCAATTAATGGAATGAATCAGAAATCAAATGAGCATTGTCCAGGGCTTTCAACATTACTACATGATGGCAAGTTCTGATTCCTGGAAAGCTGTAGTGTATCTAAGTAAGGGTGCACAGTGGCTTGCATGGTTGTGGTGGTGGGCAGGCTGTGCTCATTGCAGAGTGCTGTGCACTTTGGGCTGGCACAGGCAGAAGTTGAGAGCACTCACCCTCTTGCAGCTTTTTAAGCTGTTGGATGTGACACAGACTGATTCAGGTATGTAAAACATGTGGATATGGAGTGCCCTTCAGATGTGATTACCATTCTCACACCAGCCTGACAGGTGTGTGAGCTGAGAGCAGTGTATATTGGGGCTGATGAGCAATAGCATGCACAAAAATGGCTGTGTCACAGGGCGATGTGCTAGCTGGCTATTGAAAAGGGAAAGTAAACAAAAGAACAAAACACACTTTTGCTGTGTTCTTAATCTGATTCTACAGTTCCAAGTTTCATCACAGGTCCATGTGAAACTTGTAATTTTGTCACCCACTGCCCAGTGGCCTGGGAAGTCAAGGTTAGAGCTTTGGTTAGAGTTGGGAGGAAGAGGAATGCCCAAGCAGTATTTGGAGTGAGACTAAAAACTTGCAAGGGTAAAATTATGTATGTAAACTTCCTAGTTTCTGTCCCTTTCATTTGGTCATGCATTTACCTTTCCAGTGGCTCCAGTGCTGGGGCTGAGGGCAAAAGTCAGGGCTGAGGGAAAGAGAAAGCTCAGTTGTGTGGAGCTGGGAAGTATCATGCAATATAAACAGTGCTGGCCCTCATCTCGTCCTCTGAGGATTATTTAGTCTGTAGTCAGAGTCTCTTGCCCCTGGCCTGGGTTTAGCATTGAGGGTCGACGGAAAGCCCAGAGGTAGAGTTGTGGGGGGGGTCTAAAGCATCTTAGGAATTAAACAGAGCTGACTCCAGGCTTCTGCTTTCCTGGAGCCAGGCCTGTTATTTCACCTCCACGATGGCTTGCTCTCTCCTCACTGTTCATATCGGTGATGTGAACCGTGGGCACATCTCTGCAGGCCTTCAGGCAAGCAGCTGTGTCCATTTCATACTGTGAGGGGCAGGGGGTTTTCCTCTTTCCTAGGAGCATTTTGAACTTCCTGCCTCTCACCCATGGCACTGAGGAAGCATTTCAGAGGCCTCGTGCCATCCTGCAAAGCCCCTCTTAATGTCTGACCTTGCACAAGTGCTCCCTGACCTCAGTCCTGTGTGTCCACCTGACAGGGTACACGTTTGCCCTTTATGATGAAACATTTCGAATTTCTCAGTTTCCAAGGCTCACTCTGGTGCCTGCATGGAGCCTGACCCCCAACAGGGCTATCAGAGCAGAGTGAGGGCTGAGCTGCCCTTTCTGTGTGTCCTGCCCGACTTGCCTTCAGCAAGCCCAGCTGGTCACTGGGGTGAGAATATAGTTGCCCAAGGGCCGCCCAAGGTATACAAGTGCTTGTTTGCAAAGTAAGCTACCCCTTGCCAGGAGAAGGATTTGCTGCTCTTAGCATCATCTGTCTGAAACTTAGGAGTAGGCAGCAGGGAAAGGCAGGCAGCTCCAGCTTAACCCATGAGTTAAGCTTTACTTAGCTCAAGGAAGTTACGCAGTCACATCTCACCTCTGGTCATTCCATGTGAGAGTCAACACCAGCATGCAGATGGCCGGGCAACTTGGCTTGCTCTCCCCTTGATCCTGTGAGGAGGGCAGCTGAGCTGCAAAACCACTGAACCCCACTCCGCTCCAGTAGCTGAGCAATGGGAAACACTCCTCCCCCACCCCTCCCCCTGAAAACCATGTGTATGCTTGGTAAATTCCCCTCTTCCCAGGGCTTATATGTTTGAAGCATTTTGAAGAGGTATCCAAGCATGGGAGTTACAGTATGTATCCATAACCCTGATCCATCAAAGAGAGTACACACCTTGCAAAGACAGCGATGGCTCTGCAACGTGCTCAGACCAAATGCAGGGTGATGTGATGCAACAGAGGGTTTCTTTGGGCTGGGACATCAGACGTTCATTCTGAAATCCAGGGTTCAATTGCATTTGTTACCTGTGCTTGCAAAACTGCACAAAGTCATAAAAACCATCCAGCCTTTAATAGTGTAAGTGCCAGTTTGGTTCTGAAACACTGGGAACCAGGTGCTGCCTGTCCATTAGCAGTGCAAGCAACACCAAGTTAATCTGGCAGTGCAATTCTGGGATGTGCTCAGCCAGCAAGCCTGCAGGAAGCTCTGATAGGAGGCTGGGAGGCAGGTAAGGCCCAGGCTCTCCTTGTGCAGCTACCACAAAGCTTGTGGCCAAGGCACTGCCCATGCTCTGGCAGTTCAAGCAGACCCCTTTGGGGAGCTCAGCTAGCAAGGAGCTGTGATACCAAGATCTCTGGCAAAGTCTGATCCCCTCGAAAGTGACGTCCACAAGGTAGGAGGAAAGTCATCAAGGGAGTAGCAGAACTAGAGAAGATAGATTTGCTTGGGATCTGTGTTCAGAGGTGCTTCCTGGGATGGGGGTATTTCTGAAGCTCCCCTGTTTAGCTTAGGGCACTCACACAGCCTCCCTCTCTCCCACCACCCTGTCTCCTTATGTACTTTCCAGTGAAGGGTTACCCTACACAGCAGCCTCTTCCTCAGTGAGGCCCTACTGAGACCTGTCTTTTCTATCCAGGCACTCGTTTTCTCAAACTCTTAGGAACTTTTAATTAGTAGGACATGTCTAGTTGTAGAACAGTTTGGGTCAGGCAGGGAGGGGCACAGGCTGATGGGGCCCAGCATGATGATGTCTCATATCCTTCGTAAATCAGAGGTTTAGTCCATGGAGCTGAAGTCTACCCGTGTTATCAGCTGGGGATCTGGCTGCATGAGGTGGTCTGCAACCACAGAGAGCTAGTCTGAAGTTTGAGAAAAAGTGAGGAATGGCAGCATTTAGCAAAAAGGAAATCTTAGCACAGGCTCCTCCTGTCTTTGCAAACTTACCAAAGGGGAATCACCCCTCTCTTACTATGGATGCCTTTACCCTCAGCTATCGCCAATATCCATCACTGAGCTTGTGTTTCTTGCATTTTTCAAAATCACCTGAAGTTAGCCTACCCTCTCTTGGAGAAGGAACTGAAGTATAAATAGTTATCTACCACATGAGCAGAAAAAGAGGTCATGTACAGGGTCTTGGGGATTTAAAAGATGCAAGCCTTAAACAAGGCATGAGGTCAATTTTACATGCTCTTCTGCTCCCACCCCATACATACATAGTTTACTGAGTGAATGATGCCTCGAGGTAGGAATTCCATAGGAGAAATATATATATACACACACATATATATATATACCAGTGTGTAGGAGATGAATTTACAGAGAAAGCAGTTAAGGGAAGCTGGATTGGATCTATTCCCTTGCCCAGGAAAGCTAAGACCAGGCATGTCCATTTTTTTGTAGGAGAGTTTATGAATAACTGTAAATTTTTTTTTTCTTGATTTGGAAGGGGTCAAGACTACTACTACTGAAGGACCCCTGTGAAGGTAGGATCACCCTTTCCATAACTCAACTGAAGTAAAGGGAAAAATGAGGGAGAGCATGAAAAAAAAAGAACTAACGTTCCCAAGCATAAGTTTACCCAGGTGTGCTCATGAGTCACATAATGTTACAATCCAGGTTCCTGCTGGACATCCTCCTGGAGCCTGGCAATATCCCCACACACAAAGATATTCAAATCCCATTCAAAAGGACTTAGGTGAGTCAGCTCAAAATTCCCTGGGACCAGGCCCTTACTCTTTTTTTCCCAGCAGGTAGGGATGGCCTCGGTTCCCATTTGCACGTCAGCACTGGCTGTCCCACTCCCGCCCCTGCCTGCACACATCAGCATCCGGGCAGGCGGGGAAGCGTGGTGCACAGCCTGATGCACTCGCACCTTTTGTTGGGAGTTCCTGGGATGCAGTAGCTGTACATGAATGTCTCTTCCCCACAGGACTGCAAAATACCTTCACTCTACATTGGAATAAATGGGAGAAGGATGTGTCTGTAGGAAGTGTGAAAATTGTCCGTGCCAGTGCATACTTTGGCTTTCCTCAGGGGTCCTTGGAGTCACCAGGTTTGCTAAAGGGTTTCTGCCTGGGCCAGCAAAAACCAGCTGGGTCTTTATTCCACTCTCACCCAAGACGTGTCTCTTTCTCTCTTCTTTCTCTTCCCCTCTGCTTGCAGCTGGGGCTTCACCCAAACTGAGAACAGGTACTGCTATATATCCTTTGCTCCAGTCTCTCCCTCCCTGTCACTGGCTTGGGTCAGACACCTGGTAGGGGAGCCAAGAGGTGGCCACGGCGCGGGGCTGTGTGATGGTGGCCTTGGAAGGAGGTGGACTAGGGCCGGGGGCTGGGACACCCACCTCACATCCTTAGATGCCTCAGGGAAACACTCCCTGCCCCTGTGCCCCTTCTGGCACCATCCCACTTGCAGTGCAGGTGGCAGGCCAGGTTAGCTTCATCCCTGCTGCCTTAGGTTAGCTGCTTTTGCAGTCTGTGTGTTAATTGCTTTTGCTGATTGGATTTGTTACAAGGGGCTAGTGAGGGGGACTGCTGGCACACGTGTGGGTGTTTCTTAAGCTAGAAGCTGCACTGTCTCCCTGCTGATGCTACAGCAGAAGAAACAGCTCAGTGACCTTTCTGGTGAGCACTTTGAGGGGGATTTCCACCTCTGCAGTAACAGCAGCAGGTGCACGATGTTTCTGTCAACAATAATGAAAATAGTAGTGGGGAGGAAGGAAACCATGGGGACCACAGATGGTGCTTTGCCCAGGACCCCAGACTTTCTGAGGAGGCAAAGGCAGTTGCACAAAGTCTTGGGATGCACAAAATTCAGCTATGGTACATTACAGCTCTTCAAATGGGCTTTTTTTCTGTGTGTGGCAGCTTTAAATAACTCAGCAAAGGCATAGGAAGCCCTATCCAAGTTTGGTGTATTACTTTTTGATGAGTAGCTGATGATAGCTAGCTCCTTTGGGCTAGTTCTGCTCTCAATTACACACCCATGGTCTAAATAATTCAGCAGCAGCTAAAAGGTGTGTTGCCAAGCTTCTCACCGCTGCAGCTCCAAGCACTGCCCAGCCTCCTCCGTGAATTTGTGTTCAGAGCTAATTTTGGACTGGTGTCAGAAGGTGAAATGTCAGTGGAAATAGCTCCTTGTTTTATACACACTTATATTGGTGTAGAGACAGTGGAGAGGAATCCAAGTCACTGTTTTTATTTTAATTTTGTAAGGAGAACCTCTCTCAGACCCCTGTGCTGTAGCTGTCCTCTGGGGAACACTCGACAGTGCCTGCTGTGGTACTGCCTTCATTCCCTCCGCTCATTTCATGTACGGTTTCTCAGCTGATTTATACACCTCATGCTGCCCTTTAAAGTCAGTGCCTTTGTATATGTTTCTCCAGACTGTTTCTTAGGAGAAGGTGAACTTTTAAGGTGTCCAGACCCAGGCAGCAGGATGAGGATTTGCCAGGGTGCTGCAATATTAACCCCTCGCAGTTTCTGCCCTGAAACGTGGCGGAGCAGCAGGAAGTTGGGCGGGTGCTGTGTGCCCGTTTAAAGATGTTATCTCTCACAGCCAATGTTGTCAAGTTTCAGTTTTCAGTAGTATTTTTACTCTCAGGCAAATTTTTTTTTTTAAGAAAAAATTACTGCCACACAAGTCACTGTAACATTTTAAAAGCCGTTTTTTGTTCCTGTTGCACATGACAAGGCACAGGTCTGTCAGGTCCAGCAGCTGGGATACTTTTCTGAACACAGTTCTCTTGAGGGCAAGAAAATATAGACATGTAAATGGGGGTGTGGGTTTGTTTCTGGTGCAAGCCCTCGGGAGCTGATGGCTGCTAAAGCGTGTTTCAGTGCCTGTGGTGGGGTCAGTCTCAGTGCCCCAGCAGGCTGTGTCACTCTTCCAGGTGGTCACAGCATTTGTATGCACATTCAGCCACCCGGGTATCTGTGGGGCTGCTGCAGCCCAGCCCAGCTCCTCCTGCCTTCATTTTTGTTTTCCATTTGGCTTCCCTTCACATCTTTGGTTTCTTTAGCCAGGTTTGAGCCATTTCACCTGTGCACTGTGTGACTCCTGCAGCTGGAGTCTGCTTCATATCCTTTTCAGTCTGGTCCTCCTTTATCCCTCCTCCCTGGCTGCGTTCCTGCCCTCTTCCCCCATCAGTCCGTAGGGCCCTGCCAACCCGCATCAGCCCACCCTCCAATTTTCTCCAGCTGTATGACTTGGTGCTTTCATCCTCTCATAAGCAGCCTCCAGCAGTGCTCTGGGCTTCTGTAGGGAATACTTCAATGCTGTACCACCCTTGGGGCAGTGTGCTGGTTTTGGCTGGGGCCAAAGTCTTGGACTAAATGAACTTAATGGACATTCTGTGGAC
>QWTY01009788.1:0-10645 GCA_008033365.1 Pseudorectes ferrugineus
TGGGAAGCCAGGTTGTAGGGCAGGAGTCGCATGAGCAAACGGGAGGTAACGGATCTGTTCCCTTCCATTTTAAGAGTGACCTTTAACTCACCAGACTTTGCAAAATAGCTGCAGCAGGATCCTGCTGGAAGTTTGCCTCCGGAGCCCCAGCGTGCGGCCGGGCCTGGCACTCCCTGCGGATCCGGGAAAACGCCGGAGCGGTGCATCCGAGCAGAGCTGGGCTGCTCCCACCCCCCTGTCCCAGGGAGATCCACACGGATTGGCACCGCTGGGCTCCATGGGATGGCCGGGAGCTGTGCCTGTGGCAACCAGGAGATGACAGAGAAGACAGGAATCCTTTCCCAGCCCCGCAGCGAGGGCCAGCAGCGTGGAATTGTGCGTTCTCCGTGACATTGATCCCCCACCGCAAGTGCGAGGGCACGGCTTCGGTTACAGAAGGTGCAAGGAGCTATTTTTGGGTGTTCAGCGGCTCCCCTGAACTCCTGTCTCATAGGTGGGCCATTGCTGTGGCAAGGTTGGGGGTTAATTTTGGCATATTTTACTTTTTAAATGCACTCGTGTGAAAAAAGGACATGGAAGACGCTGCCCTGCCTCTGCTGACGGTGCCAACAGCTCCCTACAGCGACCAGAAACCGGGAACCAGCGGGCTACGGAGGAAGACCTTCTACTTTGAATCCAAGCTGAACTATTTGCAGAACTTTATCCAGAGTATATTTTTTTCCATAGACTTAAGAGATCGCCAAGGAGCCTCTCTGGTGGTTGGAGGTGATGGGAGGTACCTCAATAAGTCTGCAGTGGAACTGATTGTCCAAATGGCTGCTGCCAACGGGGTTGGTAAATGTTAAATGGCTCAGTTCCTATGGGGTGTGGCTGAGAAATGCAGAAATCCATCAGAAATTAGGCACTGTGAGATTTAATTCCCCAAAGGCTTTATTCAACTGCTAATAGTGAAGTTTTTAATAGCAAATCAATTTGGGAGTACAGAAATTACGGGGTTTTCACTCTTAAGTGATGCAGGAGGGCAGAGAATACACGTGGAGAAAGGGAAATAAATTCTGCCTGGGGTTTGTGTGTTCTTGGTTTGTGCTTTGACATGCCCCAAGCTGCTGGCACCTGTGGATTTTTGAGTCTTTCCACGAAAATATAAACCCCTGATACTGTTCAGAAATGAAGTAACAGAGAGAGCCACCAGAGTGGTGAAGGAAAAGAAACAGCCACGTTTTGCCTTTCTCACCAGGTGTAAGTTGTGGCTGTGGGATAAATGCTCAGGGAGCCTTTGGAAATCGATATGAGAGTTAGCAAGTGAGTGACAGCCTTTATAGGGAGCTCAGTTGTGCTGGAATTCTGTGTTTTGGAAGCAGAGCAAGAGGCTTGTGTGTCTGTGGTAGATCATGGTTCATGCACTGGGCTTCTGTCGTTGTTTCCTTCTGCTTTTTAAGAAGAAAAGGCTCTCCTCTCTGTTCCAGATCTCTTAGTGCAGGGCAAACTTTGTGCAAAGGGACCTGGATTTTGGGAATTTGTTTGACAAAAAACCTGACTAGAACAGCGTAATTAATAATGAAGGGGAGAATAGGAGGAGAGAATTTTATTCATTTATTTTTTAAATTGACATATTTTCCATCTTGGGGGAAAAAAGATCTCCTGGCATTGCAAATTAATGTCTTCCTTTGAAATCAGTGTATGGGCTGAGCAGAAGGGCTGGAAAAGGTGCACGAAGAGGTGGAAAATGTGCACAGAGCCAGGCTGGGACTGCCTGACACCAGGACAGATCTGTTGGTGAGGGGGAGATCAGGCTCATCTTCACCAGCTCGGACTTTTCTCTCCAGCACTGGGCCCAGGTCTGGCTAAAATGGGGTTTAGGGGCTGGTTTGGGTATTTTCCATGGATTTTTCTCCTCAGTCTGGCTGGTGCCTGTCAGTGTTGTGCTCGTGGTGCTCAGGGTGTGGGATTGGTGGCTTGGGCTGCATCTCCTGCACAGAAGGGGCTGGAAGGGTGGGCTGGGGACACCACGGAGCTGCAGCCACCAACTTCCATGGCCTGGAAAATCTGATTCCAGTGTTTCTGGCAGGAGGAGGGGCTGCAGGAGGTCCCTGTGTGCATCCTAATGGGGCTTTCAGGAAAACCAGGGTGGAAGTGTTGCCTGGATGGTTTTGATGTACTGCAACTCCAAATTGCTGCTGTTTTGAGAATTCCATGGAAGGTGTTTCTCCATCCTTGCAGCCTTAGGTTTTCCTCATAGGAAATTCCACAGACTCAAAAAGGATTAAGTGTAAATCGTTCAGCACATTGTTACACCGAGCAACCTTCTCCAGGGGTTACCACAACGGATTGAGCAGTGGATGGGTGGGGAATGGCAGCTGAAAACCTCTGGAAGCCAAGGAGGACCCAAATCACAGAGCAGCTCACATGGAGACCAGTGTTTCTTCCTTTCCTCCCTTGCTGTGGGGGAAAGCTGCAGTTCAGGTGTGCAGGGAGGACAGACTGGGCTAGCACAGGGGATTTGATGTGTTCATCCAGCTCTCCTGCAGCTGCTGCCTGCTTTGGCAGGGAAAATCCCTTGTTTTCCCTTCCTCTGCAGCATTTCTGGGGCTGTGTGCAGGGCTCTGATGCATGGGGTGGTGCAGAACGTGACCTTCAGAGGGAAACTGGGGAGCAGGAGGGGAAGTTTTGGAGAGGAGCTTCCTGGAGGTCCCATGAATTCTCAGGGAAGCTGAAGGAGCAAGGTTTGGAGGCTGGAATAAAGCACAGGACAAGGTGTGTCTGAGAATGGGGAAAAAGCAAACCTTGTGGAGGTTGGGCTGCTTCAAATGAAATGTGAGGTGCAATAAATGAGTGTGAGCAGTGGGTGGGTGGGCACAGCGAGGGCTCCAGTGTGAGCTGCTGTGGGCAGCTGGAGGCAGGGCCCTCACTTTGGGTTTGAAAAGTGCTTTTTCACATTTATGCTGTTATTTGCTAGAGGTGCAGCTCTGCCAGCAGCTGGGCTGTGACAGCTGGACCATGGAATAACTGATGGGCAGCGAGGCTGGGGCTTAGCACCTGGCAGTGCCAGGGGACAGGAATCACAGCCATGCCGTGCCCTTGGCTCAGCACCCACCACGGGCTGGGAATGCTCCTCTTGATTCCTGCTTCAGCTTGTGACTGAATGAAATCCCTCCTCTTTTCCCAGTCTGTTCTGGGTCTGACCCCCTCGACTGCTGCAGAGGAGTCTGGTGTGGTTTTAAATCCTATCACCTCATTTGAGGGCTGTGGGAAGGAGTTCTTCCAGAGAAATATTCCCCTTCTGGTTCATTGTCTGGACTCCAGCAAAGGGATTCCAGTGCTGGTGTATTGCTCTGGATCCAATCTCAGTGATATCCCTGGATTTATGGGAAGGAGGTGTGCTACCTGCTGCGAGGAGAATCTGCAGCTGCTCCCAGGATGTTCAAGTTTTGTGTTCTTTTGGCTTCTCTCTGCCCCGTTGTGTGTCTTGAAAGCAAATTTCGAGGCCCCAGCCAGAGGGAATGCAGGTTTTTGGTGGTGTTTAATGCCTGTGGAGAGCTCAGGCCTTCAGTACATCCACGTGCAGCATTCATGGAGGAGAATGCTACAACAGAGCGGGGTCGGATGCACCGCGGGGAGCTCTGGCAGGAACACGGCTGTGCTTTACCTGTTGCCAGTGTTTGGGGTTTGGGCTGGGTTTGGGATTTGGCCTCACAGTGGTTTGCTCTGCTCTCCCACTCCCAGATCGGGCGCTTGGTGATCGGGCAGAACGGGATCCTGTCCACCCCGGCCGTGTCCTGCATCATCCGCAAGATCAAAGCCATCGGGGGCATCATCCTGACCGCCAGCCACAACCCCGGCGGCCCCAACGGCGACTTCGGCATCAAATTCAACATTGCCAATGGAGGTCAGGGCACTTCTTGCTTTATTTTTATTATTACTTATTTCTTGTGTTGACCCAAGAATCCTAATTTCTGTTCATATCCCAGGGATCAGCACCCTGAGCTTCCCTAACAGAGCAAGTGATGCTCTGCTCCCCTCACTCCCTGCTGTTCCTCTCCCAGGGGGGTATTCCCAGCCCAGGTCTTTGCTGGATTCCTGAAGTTCACTCATCTTGCAGTTGGATCCTTTAACATTTTCCCCTTGCCCATTTCACATTGCAGGTCCTGCTCCCGAAGCCATCACGGATAAAATTTTCCAGATCAGCAAGAAAATTGAGGAATATGCAATCTGCCCAGATCTCCAGGTGGATTTGGGCACCATTGGGAAGCAGCAGTTTGACTTGGAGAACAAATTTAAGCCATTTACAGGTAAAGAAATGTTCTTCCTCTTGGCAAGGGTGAGGAATGGTGGTGTTTCTGTGGCCATTCTGACCTCTCCTTTTCATCTGTTGGATAATCCAAACGAGGACATTGCTCCTGGCATCCTGGCATTTATTTATTTGTTGATTTTGATTTATATAATTTTCTGTCCTACTGAAGTTTCTACTTCAGTAGGAAAATCTTGATCCATCAAACTTCCCTAAAATCAAAGGCTGTTTTGCTGCAAGGCAAACGTGTACTTGAAAACAGAGACATGCAGTTAAAGTGCATTTTCCTGATTAAAAATTACAGAGTTTAATCTTTCAACTGATTTTTTCCATGGTTTCACATATAAAAATTGTCCCTGTGAGTGGGAAAGCTGTTACATCTCACATGTGACTTCTGTCAGTCAGCAGTGAAATATGAAAATACATTAAAAAAAAGACTTTTTAAAAATACTGCAAGTATTTTTTTGCCATCTCCTGGTGACCTGTGCTTGTAATTAAAGAAGAAATAAGTTAAAAGATGATAAAATTTGCTATTTCTCTCAGTCCCTATTTCTGTGCAGTGGGATTTTCATGCTGTATTTTATGGTTTTATATTCCCTGTTGGCTGCAAAGGTGCAACTTTTTGAACTATGAAGTTCACACTTCCCAATGACTTTGATGGAATTTAAAGATCTGATTTTATATATGTATATATTTTAATATATGTGAAGTGGGACTGAGCCCTCTTGAAGGATGTCCAGGGAGCCTCAGCTGGGAACAGAGTTTGCCTTAAGGATTTTGTTGGTCCATTTGTGACCTGATTAGCAGAGAGAGCCTGTAATTAATTCCTAATTTAGCCCCATTATTCCTGTCCCTATGAACTGATTCTCTGGGATGTTCAAGGGCTTTGTGCTGAGCCCTGGCCCTTCGCTCTGACGACCCTCAGCACAACAACAGCACTTGGCTCCCACAATTTCAGGCTGGGAGGGTTGATCCCTGTCTCCTTCTCTTTTCCAGTGGAAATTGTGGACTCTGTAGAAGCCTATGCCAGCATGCTGAGGAACATCTTTGACTTCAATGCCTTAAAGGAGCTGCTCTCAGGGAAGAACCAGCTCAAGATTCGCATCGATGCCATGCACGGGGGTACGCAGGGCTGGGCTTGGGGCTCTCTGAGGGTCCCCAAGGTGTCCTTGGGGATTTGCCACCTACTTCAGACAGGGAGATTTTCTCTGGAATTTCTATTGCAAAGTTGATTTTTGGTTTGTAGCATACTGGATTTTTCTTTTTGGGAGCAAACTTTTTATGTCTTACGTTATTTTCTTTTGTCAAATGTTGTGTTTTGTGGGTTGGAACGAGCTGATTTTTAAGGTCCCTTCCAACCCAAACCATTTTAGGATTCTGTGAAATGTTTCATGGAATCCTGGGATGGTTTGGGTTGAAAGGGAGCTTAAAGCTCATCCAGTTCCACCCTTGCCATGGGCAGGGACACCTTCCACTATCGCAGGTTGCCCCAAGCCCCATCCAACCTGGCCTGGGACGCTTGTAGGGATGGGGTGGATTTTGATGTGAGCTCCTAAACCATAAAGCGCCTAAAGTGACCCAGACTGAGCAGCCTGAGGTGGGTGGTGCTGTGGCTGAGCCAACTCCTTCCTCTCTGTTCTGCCGAGACAGTGGTGGGCCCTTACGTGAAGAAGATCCTGTGTGAGGAGCTGGGAGCCCCAGCGAATTCAGCTGTGAACTGCACCCCCCTGGAGGACTTTGGGGGCCATCACCCTGACCCCAACCTAACCTACGCTGCCGACCTGGTGCAGACCATGAAGACGGGAGAGTACGACTTTGGAGCTGCCTTTGATGGAGACGGGGTAAAGGAGCTGCTCAGAATTCCCCTTCTTTCCCTCTACCCAGCTCTGGGGGACTGAGGTGCACCTTTTCTCTCCCTCTCTCCTCTGTAGTCATGAGTGAAGCACTGGCTGCAGTTTGCCACCACAGCAATAGTTGGCTACTGTGTCAATAAACCCAAACTGTATTTAAATAACTTTAAAGCTGTGAAAAATCAGCAGGAAGGTGAAACAGTATCCAGGTGCTGCTGTGTAACTTCTTCAGAGCTCTGTGTTTATTTCAGAAAATCTCTGGGAATGGTTGGGTTTATGGGCTGGGCCTGCCCTGGGCTGAGCAGGGAGCTGAGCTGTGCCTGTGCTGTGTCCCTCAGGACCGCAACATGATCCTGGGCAAGCACGGCTTCTTTGTCAACCCCTCCGACTCCGTGGCCGTCATCGCCGCCAACATCTTCAGCATCCCGTACTTCCAGCAGACCGGGGTGCGCGGCTTCGCCCGCAGCATGCCCACCAGCGGCGCCCTCGACAGGTACCACCACCTGTGGGCATGGGCACGGGGCAGGGAGCCCTGCCAAGGGCAGGGGATGCCCCTTTCCTGGGATTTCACGGGGATCTGTTCTGTGAGCTCGGTCAGGTGAGGAGCGAGGCAGTGCCAGGGCAGCAGTGAGGTTTAATGGATTAAACGCTGCCTGGGGACGCGGCACAGCTGGGCTGAGCTCTTGGCTCTTTCTCTTCCCTACGGATAAGCCCAAAGAAATGACTCTCCCCACCCTTTTTTTCCTTAAATTTGATAGTGGCACTTTCTTGGTGAAATGCTTTGAGATCTGCAACTTAAAATTGCTTTGAAGAGCTGAGTGTTTGTATTTGTTCTTGAAATGCACATCCCACTCATTTCCCAAAGGTCACGCTGGGATGAAATGGAGGGATTTGTACCACAGCAGGGGCATTCCCTGCCTTCAGTGACATGCTGATCCCATTTCCCATGGGAGCGCCAAGAATTCAGCGATGTGACTTGGCCTTCTTACCTTTGCAGAGTGGCCCAGGCTACAAAGATTGCTTTGTATGAGACTCCAACGGGCTGGAAGTTCTTTGGAAACTTGATGGATGCAAACAAACTGTCTCTGTGTGGAGAGGAAAGTTTTGGGACTGGTAAGTCAGCATTCCCAAAATCACCCACGATGGTGATTCATTCTTCTTTAACTTGGATTTACCTTTCATCTGCAGTTGTTAATACTTGTAAAATATTAAAATATAAAAAAAAGGCTTGGAGGAATCAGTGTGGAAATGAACACAATTTAAAAATTTTGTGAGGCAGGAGCTCCTTCTCCTCCAGTTCTCCAGGAAGGCACGTGGAGATAGGCAGGAAGTTTGGGGGCCTCTTTAGTAGCCCAGTCACTGAGTCTGTGGGGATTAAGTGCAATGCTAAATGTATTTTTCAACTCTTGGTGGCCAGGAAAACCTTCTCAATGTTTTCATTTCTGGAAAGAAATACGGTTTGGAGCACGGAGTTTTATTAGGGAAGGTTTCAGGTCACTATTAAATCTCTGAGCTTAATAGGGCCCTCATTTTCCTGTTCTGAAAACAAGGTATGATTTATAAAGTTTAAATTAACACTTGCCTTTGAACAGTCTAAGTGAGTTATTGGGTTACTGAGAAACAAAGTGAACATCACAAGGAATTTACTGGGGGTGTGCAGGGAAGTTGACGGGAGCAGGATTTGCTCCAGGTTGTTTTGGGGTGCTCAGGACACTCAGGATTCCCAGGAGGTCTCAGCAGTTCCTGAGCTCTCCCTGGCATCTCCCACCTGGTTTTATGTCCTGCCTGTGGAAATGGGGCGTTCTCTGCAGGCAGGGCCCTGAATCAGCACCTGATTCCTGCACAAAGGCTGACTTTTATCTGGTCTGAATTCTCCCTGAGATGTTTTTCCCGTTCTCTAAGGATCTCTGGTGGGATATGCAAGGCACAGGGTCTTGAAGGAATTTCTCACTCAAACCTTGTGTGTTTTCATTCCACCACCCCAGAAAAACCTTTTAGCCTGTGTGTGGGTGCTTTCAATCCCCAAATGCCTGGACTGAAGTTCTGTGTGGAGCTGGGGTGCACAGCTCGACAGGAAAGGATCACCCCAGCTTTCCTGTGGCTGAGGAAATGGGATCACAGCTCCGGGGGAGAGCAGGTTGCTGTGGGGCTGGGCAGTCTCCAGGGGCAATATTTTTGCAGTCAGATGTTACTCTGATACGTGGGACTGGGATTTGGCTGTGTGTTGGAAGGAAAGGGGAATTTCAGGAAACCTGGTATCTCTGGGAAGGAATCTTGAAGTAAATGGTGAGTAAAGAAAGATTCTGGAGTTTTGCCCTGAGTGATTTCAGCGTGTGCTGAGTTTATATCCTGGCTAATGAGAGGGCACTGGTGCTTCAGGAGATAAATAAAACCAAATTCCTGGAGCTGCTGAGGGGAGATGGTCTCAGATGAGCAGCTCCCCAAAAGTGTTTCCACCTTTGTATGAGCAACAAGCTCAGTTTCTCTGCATCCCCCAGCAGGTAAGGGACTGCCTCCCAAACCAAAGTGATTCCAGTGGCAGCAGGGGCCGAGAGAGAGGTTTGGGATTTTGGCCAGGCAGCAGCACATCCAAGTGGTGGGAGCTGAAGCAGTTTGGGGGAACAGATTGGGAAAGGGCCCAGGAGTGCTGGGTTCCCCCCACAACGCAGAGGGGTTTGTCCATCTGGCAAATGCACTCAGGAAGGAAAAAGGAATGAAAAGGGGTGATGAGGGTTGGTTGATAGGAAGTTAATGAGGAGTTGTTTGGAGCTGGACAGAATGGGAGTGTTGAAGGGGAGAGAGGTGAAGGAGCAGCCAAAAGACCCAGTAAAAATTGAAACAAACTGTGAGGCGGTGGGACTGGAGTCCAGCAGCAATTAGAGTAATGCGAGGTGACAGAATTCCTGCTTGCTTCCTTGGGTATTTTATTCCAGCAAGAAGTTGATACATCACATGGGACTGGTGTTTATTTAGCATTCCTCTCCATCACCTCTGCCCAGCTCTCTCCGCCGTGAGGGACCGTGGGGATAATTTATGGCCACATCCACAATAGTGGGATTTGTGCAAAGCACCACGTAACCCCTGCCCTGCCCCCAGCCCTTTCCCAGAGGATTCCCACTCTGGCACTCCTTCAGAGGGTGACATGGCAGCTCTGGAGTGCTCCTGGGATTTCTTTAATACCTGTTTGGAGGTTTTCCAGAGCGGGAAGGAGAAAACTTTGCATCTGTGGGGCACAGGGTCGAACTGGCGCGCCAGAGGCACCGAGTGTGGGCTGGGTGTGTTCTGGGCCATCTGATCCCGTTTAATTTGGGGCCTGTGTAAGGTCCAGCACCTCTCGGGTTTCCCAAGGGGTCAGTCAGTGCTGTGTGATCCCACTGTGCTTCCAGGGCAAGGCTGGGCTGGCTCTGGCTGCTTCCTGCTCTCCTTGCAGTGCCAGCTTTGGGGGAATCCACAATGAGAGGCACAAACTGAGCCCAGGAAATTCCACCTGAACATGAGGAAGAACTTCCTTATTGTGTGGGACACATTGTGCAGAGAGGCGTGGAGTCTCCCTCACTGGAGACAATCAAAATCCTGGATGCAATCCTGTGCCCTGAGATGGCCCTGCTGGAGCAGGGAGGTTGGACCACTGTGGTCCCTTCCAACCTGACCGATTGTGGGATTCTGTGAATGCTCCTGTAGCCAAGAGAGGGGCTTTTCCAGCCCCCTGTGAGAGCAGGCTGGAGGCTGTCCTGGTCTCTGCAGGTGGATGGAGCCTCTCCTTGCCCTGCTGTTTGCCAGCCCCATGGCTGGTGCTCCCTGCCCTGCTGCTTCTCTCCCTGTTCTGGGGTGATTTTGGAGTTGTTGGGGTTTGGTTCCCCAGCAGGGCTGACATTCCCCTTGGTGCTGGGCCAGGACATGATCCCAGGCTGCTCCTTGGCAGACACAACACGACAGCTGCTGAGGAGTTGATGTTCTTCTTCCCAAGCTGCTCCTTTGCATTCACCTTTTGGTTTTTATTTGTTGCCCTTTTTACTGTGCATTTCCTGTTTCTTCCTTAGGAACAGAGTTAAGGATGTGTGAACAACGAGTGTGTGTGTGCTAAGAGTGTTTTATTTGGGCTGGAGCTGGAGCAGATGACATCCTGCCCCGTTTTAACAATGCAGCAGGGATGGAGCTCTGGAAATGCTTCCCATTTGTGAGCTGTGCAGCTGCCAGGGGCATGGAGGAGAGGAGACAAGGTGGGGACTGTGGTGTGAGAGGAGTAGGAATTGTGTCTGTGCTGTGGCTCCCCACAGGCTCCGACCACATCCGAGAGAAGGACGGGCTGTGGGCAGTGCTGGCCTGGCTCTCCATCCTGGCCGCCCGCAAGCAGAGCGTGGAGGACATCATGAAGGATCACTGGCAGAATTACGGCAGGAACTTCTTCACCAGGTGGGGAAAGGGCTCCTGACACCTCCCATTCCCTGTCCTGGGTCAGAGCAGAGCCCTGATGGCATCGCTGTGTCACCGTGGGGCTGTTCCTGTG
>QWTY01009790.1:0-13419 GCA_008033365.1 Pseudorectes ferrugineus
CTCTGTGGTCCCCCTGCTACCCAAAACCAGGCCGTGCCAAACCAATACAGGCACATATGGAATAGAACAGTATCAAACAACTTCTTTGAAATGAAGAGAAAGTAAAAATAACAAGTCAGCAGCACATTTGAAATTCCTACAATAATCTGAAACACTATTCTACCATTTCTTTGGAAAAGGATTTTCTGTGATGTTGCCTCTATATGTGCAAGGCAACTGTTTACATGACTAGCTCCTAAACTCTATACATTTCCAGCTGAAAGATCAGAAAAAAATGGACAAGTTTGAGAATGCACCTCAGGTGGGATTTTTGATCACTGGAGATTCTTAGTAACAATGATGGTTCATAGGATAAGATGATGGAATGTTTAAAAGAGAGAAAAATGTGATATTGTCAAGATATTCCTGGTGACTTGAGGAGAGTTTTGCAAAGATAAAACAGAGCTGATATTGTTGTGAGCTGTGATGCTCCAAATCATCTATCCACTTAGCACTTCTGGTCTGTAGAAAATTTGAATTATGACTGTTTTCCTGTTCTCCAAAAGGGGATGAATAAGCAAGCCTGGAAAACAACAGATTCCAAGATCTGCCATTAGAGTATTTCTAATGTTTTAAAGACCTGGGAGCCAACAATTTTTTTTTTTTTTTTTTTTGCAGGCGTGGTTGGTTAGTATTTCAGTAGCATGCCTCGTATGTTTTGCTTCACTCCTTAACCTCCAACATGGTACAGCATAGCCAGATACTTGCAACACATATTGTCACAGACAGGCATGAAGAGTGCTGCATATACAATGGAAAAAATGCAGCAGTGACACATACACTTCTATAGCTATATGCACACTTGTTACCATTCAGGTGAGTTCAGGCAGCCTGAATTATCCAGGCTGACATGTTATTTACTCTTTTCTCAACTGTGGAATATTTTTTCCCAGAGCTCATGACCTGCTCCCTTCTATCAAGCTTGGGTCTGGAGAATAGACCTTCCGTGAGTTTCTTCCAAGAGGCCCCAAGCTCACCTCCCATCCCAAGTGATATTAAGTAAACATTGGCTTTTAACCCCTAGGGAACTGAACTGCAAATACCTTCCTAAATAAATGCTTGAGTAACAAGGGAGGAGAAAATGACGAAGGATTCAGGAGAAAAACAGCATATGCAAAACTCAATTGAGCTGTTTGGTCACTACATCCTTACGCAAAGGTGATTGCGGAGGTTTTGTGATGGATGGCATGTCATTCGCAAGAGCTCTGTCTGTAGTTGTCAGCACAGAAAGAGGTCCTTAAAATTCCAGCAGCTATAGCCCTGCAATCCATCAGGAGAGAACACAGACATCCACCCTCCCCCTTGGCCAGCACAGGAGCCCAAATGGCAAGCATAAGTCACGATCATTTTGTTTGTGCAAAACTCCCTGGCCATGAATTCACAACCAATGCCTAGGTTACTGTGTGCACACTCCTATTTGTACTGACAAGTACATCTGTACGCAGGGGCTCCAAAACACCCTGTGTGCAGTACTTCTCCCACCTGGCAGCAAACTGGTCAGAGGGAAGATTCTGCTGCTTATGGTGGGATCACTCAGTCATGGGAATACAGTACATTCTTACATGTGAGAATGATTGATTTCATAAAACATCTTGGAAATGAGATCACCATTGTTCAAGCTTCCATTTGTACACCTAAAAATACTATTGTAACCCAATTAATCTTTTTTCCCTTTTGATTGTCACCATCACATAGTGTGCAGAGTGGATATTGTTTTTATCTGCCTTTGTTTGGATCTCAGCAGCCTTAATTTTTAATTGAAAGCCATGCTCTTACACCAAAAAACAGATGAAATGGATTTGAACTTCAGTCCTTTGACTGAGCTTTGAGTACTTTATATTAGTTAAGACTAAAATAAAAAAAAAAGTGATCTATGCAATGCCCTCCCTCTTCAGAATGTTTGGGGGGTTTTGTAGATTTTCCCAGCTTTTCCCCCTGCAGCTCTTGGTTACTTGGTCTGGTTCCCATACTGCTTGTTCTGGCTTAATACAGACTAATTTCTATCAGAATAAATAGCGTTTCTCAGTCAGTACAAAAGCATGTGACTTCTTTGCCTGAATTCTAAATTCTCCACAGGTTACACCTGTGGCCAATATGGCCTGAGGGATAAAGCAATATGAAAGCAGATCATTACTTGGGTAAACACGAGATGATGCCATGAAGAAGTATTTGGCTCTCCAGGTGGCAGAGAGAAACAACCGCATTACTCTGCTTCCTCTGCACTTCTTCATCAAACTGGGCACCACTGGCCATTTTTCATATCACACAGCTGTCTTCCCTCATCCCCTATGACTGAAGTTGTGGTTTCAGGAGTGATATAATCCAAGCAGGAATCTGATCTCAAAAGCTTTTCCTCTCATTGGTTTGAGGCACCAGCTGGGGAACACCTGTGATTAATAGGATCAGCATTTCAATACAGAGAACGCAGGGCAGTTGACAGAGGATGGTACATCTCATCATCCTCAATTTACATAGGAGTAGCCAAGGTAGAGATGTTCAAATTGAGGCAGATATAGTGCCTCAGCTCAGAGTCCCTATCATTTAATATTGACTTTTCTGGGCTGAAGGGGAGCTACCTGATGAAGGGAGAGGACTGGGGTTGGTTCCCAGTCCCCCTCCCACAGCCAGCCCCCAGGCTGGCAGGATCCGCTCGCTGACCTTTCCAGGAATGGGCTGCATGTCTGAGTGAAGACTCACTCAGATCAACCCCCGTGACTCTGGATAAATGAAACACTTTGCCGTCTGGCATATCACTCAGTTTCCCACGAATGGCACAAATAGTCACCACGGCATGTACAAACACAAGGAATCTATTATTGGTGCCTCTTCCTTGGCTCGCCATCATGACGTCCAACCTGGAGGCAAGTGTTAATGCCCTTATAAGGCTCCTCGCATACATTTAAATATGTTATCCTTTGGCCGATGATACAAACTGCTATCTCAGTAGCATACGGCATGGGGAGGTGGGAGATTTTCTTGGCTCTGTGGTGAGAGAGAAATTAAAAAGGAGCCTACAATGCTGAGTCACTGTGACAAATAACTTACTATGGAATGCATTCAGGCTTTAGCAAGGAGGCAGCTGATAGTGAGTCAGTGACTGACTAGTGCCTCCTAGATTTTCCTCCTTGGGAAAGATTCAATTTAATGGGATGAAGTGCCAACAAAAAGTCATTCTCACTGTTACTGAGACAATATCACTAATTATACACATGGTTAAAACTGTCAAGTTGTGTTATATGTCACATAAGATGTGCACTTTTTTTTTTTGTGAGTACAGCATCACCCTGTTATAAAGCAGTTCAATGTCTCATTAAAAACGCTGATTTTTAGGAGCTAGAAATTTTGCCAAACTTCAACTCTTTGCTGTGTTAATTCAAGAATCTCCTCTCTTTTGGTTCAATTTGGCAGGCTTATGGATGTCCTATTTAGTGTTCTGGTTTAGCACTCCATGGCACAATTTATCCAAAACAGATAGTTTAGTGTTAAAAAAACCCTTCTAAGTGCAAAATGGGTAAGGATTTGAGGCAGAAGGCAGAAGAATGTCACAATTCTTTTGTTCCCAGTAAAGTAAAATTTGTATTTGTTCAATCAGGACCAAATTAGTGTGTCTTCTTTTCTCCCCCCTCCAGTCTGACAGACCTACCTTCAGTCAGGGAATCAGGATCTTGCCCAGAGAAGTAGCTCACTCAGGACCATGGACCTAGAGGAGGGAAGAAGAAAGGAGGTCTGGGCAGCTTTGTTCTTGTCCCTTTCCCCTGGACCCCTAGTCGTGTACCTGCCAGGGAAACAGCAGAAACACCAGGAAACAAAGCCTCCCAATGTCTGAAAAGCTGCAGCCAAACCCCCTTCCTATTCACACGTCTTTCTGTTCACGCTGCCTGGCACAGCTGCCAATTATTCTCAAATATTCATGTAATCTCCTACCCTCACTTGACTGAGGCTGCTCCTTATAGGAGACAACTTGCTGTCTTGATGAATGTGAAAAATATGGAAAAAGGTTAAAAGGCAAAGCTGTCACCCCAGAACCAAGCATCAGATCATTTTTAGCCAGCCCATCCTTGGCAGCAGGGCATCAAGGGACCAGAACAATATGATCCCTTCTGTGTTTCCACCAGGCTGCTCATCCAGCTGATGTTCCCTTCTTACTTGCCTGTGCTCTTGCTTTCAGAGAGACCCCATAGCATCAACCCTGAAATTCCTAAGATACCATGCTAACCATTACATTATGGGGAAGATTATAACTATTCCCAAGCAGACCACAACCAGATGGAAAGAATCTTCTGCTTCCACCTGCACTCCAGGAGGAGACATGAAGCTCAGTCTGGCAAGGGGAACATTTTCCCTGAAGTAATTCCAGCTGAGACACTGCAGTCAGGCTGCCCTTTCTGAGCACATGTATCATAAAGGCATAGGACAATCTACTGCTTGCTTAAACTGTTAATTGGCAAGTGAATTATACTAATGCTGTTCTATGCTAAAGATTGGCTGCTGAAGTGTAACATCTGTTGCCCAGCTCAAATGAGTTACAGTGGTCCACTTGCCAGTGAATAGGGTTCATAAAGCTGGTCAAATATTTTTGCATGATACTTTTGTTTGTTTCTTGGACAAAAGTGTATTTTTTCTCTCCCTAAAAAAAAAGCATTTCTTGAGAAATGGTGATATCATCAACAATTTCACTGTCTTTTTTTAGCCCAGTGCACCTCTCTCCAACCCTGTGGGACAAAAGGCCTCCTTATTTCCACCACAGCTCTATTAAACCCCACTATTAAAGCAATTGGCATTCTTGATAGAAGAGCAGAGGGGCAGCCAAGGGCTCTTCCAGGCCAGGAGAGAGGCATGTCAAACGGGGCTGCAGGGAACTACTCATTCCACCAATGCCAGCGTTACATCATTTGTGGTTGCTGAAGGACGTTGGAGCGAGGCTGTCACTCACCCTGAGATGGTGAAGTGGTCTTAAAGTGGATGTGAGCATATATTTATGATCAAAGGAGTCTTCTTCTAAGGAAGAATTATCTCTCTGTGAAAAACCACACACAGACCCTGCTTTTAAAAGGAGAAAGTTCATACAGTTTTAAAAAAAGAAAGGTAATCGTGTTTTTTGTATACTTGTGAGGAGAGGCTCTCAGATATGACCTTTCCAAAACACCTGTCAATGATCAGCTGTAAAACAAGAGATGTCAGTAATATTTTTTCTAATGCAGAGTAAAGAGCAGCCAACTTCCCATAGGAAAGGAGGAGGGTTTTCTCCAACTAATTTTATTTCCTTATCTTTAGTCATCTGTTGAAAAGAAAACACTAAATATATTCCTCAGTCTACTCCTTCCAGTGATAGCTCGAAGGAGTAAAGAACCATATGGTCCTTCAGCTGATCTATACTGTCTCCATGACAATGCACATTTACAAAGTTTGCTTCTAACAACTTGGTAGTATGACATCCAATTGCTTGTAATTAAGGGTACGAGGAAGCCTTTTGGGAGTGAAGAGCTTCTTGCTTCTGTGGCTGAGTTCTCTTCCCACCCCTGCTGGAGGGGGCTGCCTTTGGGCACAGGGCTTTGGTAAGGCCACTACACCTCTGTACAGAATTTCCCAGCCCTTCAGCTGGAGGAAATTAGTTTATCTTCAGCCATGTCAGTCCAGTTTCAGCGAAGAAGATGATATACTTAATTCCTTCAAGTTCCATACAGGTTTTAATGCACAAGACACCTTAGAAGAGCTTTTATTTCTCAGGAAATCTGGGATTTTCAGTGTCTCCTCCTTGCAAATGCTTATGCATTGTTTTAATTCACTGAAACCAGATTTCCCAGAAGTTCCCCACTCTAGGCTACAGTGGGGTCTTGAAGCCATGACCTCCTGAAGCAGGACAGAAGAGTGGCACAGCAGGGGCTGAGCATGGGTACCCTGCACATGTGCACCCACCACAGCTGGGATACAGGTAAGGGCAAAGGTAGGAGCTGGTTAGCAGGGAAGGGAAGCAGCATACCAGAAAATAAATGGGCATGATATTCTAGACATAGACATATTTTGAACTAGGGGAAAAAAAATTAAATCCTTGTTTGATCATCTTCCCTTTACTTAAGGCAGAGTGAAAGTTAGAAAGCCCTGTATTTAACGTTTTTACTCCTCTCTTTGGGCCAGCCCTCCTCATCCCAGTACAGTGGGCCAGCACTTCTTCCCAGGCTTACTTGGAACATTAGGAGAGGTGTTCCTAGCCCAGCAAGCAGATCACACCACTCCAAGGAGAGAAGACGCTGCCTGCCTGGCCATGCCACCCTCTTTGCCTAGCAGGGACTGGGTACTGTGAACATGATTTGGGGTCCTGTCACAGCCTGCTCAGGATCCAGATCCCAACAGTCCAGGCTGTGTCCTGAGTCCTGTGACACTGCAAACTCATCCCAATATGGATTTATTTGGCTTATTGACATTTACTGGTGTGCTTGTGGTTAGCAGCATGCTCTGTGATGTGCACAGCCATCCGCAAAGGGCTAGGGAGCCACGCAGCAGAGCACTTCGGTTGGGGCACCTCTAAAATTTAAGGATCTTTTCCAAAATAGCATTTGGAGTGGCCAGGATCAAGAAATCACTTAACTGCTCCAAACATATTATATCAGGTATATCCCGTCAGTATATACATAACCTGTCAGTAAATACAGTTGTCTTTTGGGCCTTTACCCTTTGCAAAACACTGGGCAATATCTGTTCTGGAATATCTGGGAGCTATCCAGGAAAGACATCAGCCAACAAAAAGTCAGCCACTACCACTCTTCCTGCCCCACAGCAATGTCAGGGCAATGCCAGGGAGAAATACAGGAGAGGTGGTGATGCAGTGGCAGATTTTACATTTTGGCCCCTTAGATCTTTTGTATCTTTCTTTAAAAGAGTAAAGAAAGGATCTGAAATGCTAGCAGGTGGGTGGCAGCATGAAAGTGACTGATGCCATGTTTATGGGCACAAAGAAGCAGACTGCCCATGATGGGGACCCACTGCACCTGGAGATGCAGGTGACCCAGCTGAAACAAGGTCTCACCACCAAGTGTGGTGGACCTCTTCATTCTCCTTTAAATCCATTATATTTCTGGTTTTCCCAGCTTTCTTGGGTTTTCCTCTTTTTTAAAAAAAGTAGTAATATTTTATTGTTTTATATTTTTAATCTCCATTAAGAGGGTTTTTTTTAATCACAATTGCAAAAATAGCTTCCATTTGAATACATCATTTGCCAGGAAGTGTTGACATATTCCAATACTTACAGAAGCCACTTCACATACCAAACAGTGTACAGTAGTTTGGATTTACTTCTAACCAAGCAAGCCAGGATGTCCCACTACTTTAATGGACAAAAATAATCTTACACAGCAATATAATAGCAGAAAAGTGTTCAGGCTGCATCTGGGCCACAGGCTGTCCATTGGCAGCCTCCAGATAAACAAGTGCAGAAAGATGTTATATTGTTATTTTCAGAACCCGTGTGTTTCACTATTCCTCGATTGGTACAATAGCTGTCAACACTCCCGTTTTGAATTTCACACATTTGCTTATCAGAAACCAATAGAAATACACAACCAGTTGAAGTGGTGCACAAGACAAATGTTTTGTTTTATCGAGGAGTAGCCCAAAATACGGGTTGCAGATCAGGTTAACCCCACATAGTTTCAAATGGACCTATAGCACATATTTCAACTCAATAAAAACTCCAGCTGGCTAATATGTGACTGTAATAAAAAAAGTATTCAAGAATAATGATACATTTACTTTGAAATAAACCTGACACATTTATTTGATTTGCCAGAATGAGACATTTAGAGCTTCTTCTCTTTCTGTAGTTTTCAACCCCAGAACCTGACCCAGGCAGAAAATTCCTATGAATTTATGAGGTATTTGGATTTTTTCATTTTCACTAAGAAACCTCTACCATTAACATTTTCACTGTTTGTATATCACACTTAAACACAAACAGGACTTCAAAGACCTGGCAAACCCGTACTCCTTTCAGCAGCTTCCTGCTTCTCTGCTCCTCCCAGCACTGGCCCTCCCAGTAGTCAGGCTCAGGACACTGCTCACAAATCGCCACCGCATCCCCTTGACACCTGAAAATACAAGCCAAGTTCTAATTATGCTTGACAACCCTCTAGAAATTCAGATTTCTTTTTTGCCTGCCCTGAAATTGCCAGATTCCTCCTGAAGTCTATTTAGGAGTGAAGCTAAGGCTTTTCTAATTAGAGCTGAGTCTCCAGATCTCCCTTCACCCCATATACCAGGAGCGAAGACAAAGCTTGCCAGAGAGGAGTCACATCTAGACTAGTCTACCATCATTATGCAATGAAAGGAGGCGTACTGTGCAAGGAGGAGTTTCTGCTGGAAAGAGAGACAGCTCGGAGTCACAGCTTCCTCTTTAAGACTCCAAAATTCATGGATTCAGAAAGATTTGGTTTCTCTAGTAAAAACCACCCTTCTTTTGGAGAAAAGGACGGCCCTGCTTGGTCTTTGCTAATCTCCCCATTTAGTGGGAAAGCACACAAGATCTGGTGTGCCAGGAGCTTAGGAAGCACCAGTCAAAGCTATTTGGTGCCTCTGACAGCTCCCTGGTGAATGACAACATAAAGGATTCAATGTGTGCGTCCAAGTGTCAAGCAATTGCTCCCTATTAAAGGCTTTAAGGACAGGAAATACTTTCCAGAGCCACAAGCCTTTTCTAAGGGAATTGCTACCCTGTAGGATGTCAGACACATAGTGCCAATGCCATAAGTGTCACCATACAGCAGTTTTCATTCAGAAAATACATGACTGATGTCAAGAAAATCCAAAGAAATATATCTCCCTTTTAATTCCTCTTATCCCTGTATTTTTCTCCAGGGATTTGGGAAACAGGCTTCAGGAGAAGCTTTGAGCTGTCATGCAAAATCAATTGTCTCCAGCTTTCAGAGGGTGGGAAACAGCTAAAAACTTGCCACATCTTTTGTGAGCACCAAGAAAGGGGTGCAGAGCTAGCATATAGCTCCAGCACAGGCCTGGTGCCTTCACAGCCTGGTGCCCTGGCCCACTGAACCCCACAGAGCTGCCAGCACAGCCCACCCTTGGGAATGAGGGGCTGGTGTGTCCCAGGGATGTATGAGAGATTTTGCTAGGAAGGATTTCAAAGCAGAAGCCTAGTAGGGAAGAAAAGTCCTCAATGCAGGCAGAAGAGTTGCTTACTTCCGGCAAGATTATTGTACTTTAAGAAACAAACAACCAAATAAAAAGGTATTTTTTCCTATCCTGTTTGCGGCACACATACAACAAAGAGCAGATGGAGCCAAGGGCATCTTACAAGACTGTGGTCAGACAAACCCCAAGGAGTAGGAGTGCATGGATGGCAGCAAACCCTGAGCCTTGTGGTCAGCAGCATCTCTTTGCTCCTGTAACACTGACTTCAGGCTGGGACTGGGATGCTTTTCCTCACCTTCCCTGGATTAGAGAACCCCAAGGGGCATTCCCTTTCCCATGTTTAGAAAAGCTAATCTATTTTTCTTATTCCTATTTCCTAGTCATTTGCTTTACATTTCCATAAGCCAAAAAGCACTGCTATATTTATTAATTTTGATCCCAGAGGAGTTTCCCTGGAGGCGCAGGGTAGGTGGCTATAGATATGCTGCCATAGCAGTGGGAGGAGCACTCCTCTTTGTAGGGAGGTTAAGACCCTGGTTAAGTTTATTTAAATGCCTCCAGCTCCTTTTGTCAGTAGGGAAAGACAGACAGCTCCAGGGGTGACCCAAACCAAGATGGACTAAACACCCTGGAGGTGAGCCTATATAATGCATTATAGCAATGACCCTCCTGGTTTAGATGTGTTAGAGAAGTGGGGTTGATTCAGGCTTGAGTAACTGGCTCAGGGCTGCATCCAGGCTTGGGTTCAAGCTGAAAGCTGGTATCTGGAAAAGGAGTTGTGCCCATATCCTTGAAAACTCAGACCAAGGTCTGGACTGAACTGTCACCCAGTCCTTACTTTTTACTGTTACTGTTGCATTTTACAATCACCAAGGTGACTTTCTTCCCCCTCACTTCCCAAGATGTGACTCCCCAAAGTGGGCTGTTTGTCCCCCCAGCAGAAAATAGAGTCACACCAGCAGCAGAGGGTGTGGGGGCAGACGCTTTTTGGGCATAAGAACTGGCAGTTTTTAGAGCCTCCAAAAGAGTAGGCGACTGTGCTGAGGCTCTTTCTCCCACCACAAATCACGAAGCCAAATATCTCAGTTGCACTGCATGTCTGCAGCAGTTCCTTCTCCAGTACTGGCTAGTGTGGGAAGGGCTCTGTTGGCACACAGCTTGCCCAATCACTTGCCTGTGTGTGGTCAAACTTAAGGTGACCATGTGTTCAAGATGCTCATGTGGGCAGAGCCCTTCTGCCACTTATAGCCTGCCTGGCTTCACAAAGACACCCAGAGCACACCAAACATCAAACTACATGCCATCAGCCAAATCCTGCAGGGATGTTGGCACCTGGACAGCCCTATTCAGGGAGCAGGCAGGGCAGCAGAGAGTGGAGGTCATGTCTGCTTCTTAGAGAAGGGAGGGAAACAACTTAGCTGAAGGTAATGGAAACAGATAAACTCACGTATCTTGTACCCTACAAAAGAAAGGCCTTTCCAGTGAAACAGATGGGTTTAAGTGCCATTTAAAGCAACTCCTGCTTTACCCAAGAAACCCTCAAAAACTTTGAATGTGGATTACACAAGCCATTTATACAAGAGAGAGTCTGGCAACACATCTCCAACATGACAGAAAGCCTTCTTAAGCAAAGCTGAACCAGAGAAGTCAAAACCAGCCCCTATATCCTTGAACTTCAAGCAGAGCTACTGACTTAAGCCACCTGTGGTTGGGAGCTGAAGTTAATTCTGAAACTGCTGCTTCTCCTTCTTTTTCTCCCCTCCCATTCTTGACAGCCCAGTCACAGGGAGACAATTTTTAGGAACATATAACAGCATGGCTCCATTGTTTCTCATGAATTGTAAAGACCATCACAAAAGTGCATAGGCAAAAGATTAAGAGATTTCAGAATAACAATCTAAAAGATTGTTCAAGCAGAAGTTGTCATTGGTGTCATGACTCTAAACTTTTGAGTCGAGCCACTGATTTAGCATGTACTGCCTCAGTCTCTGAAAACCTTCCTCTACATTATTTTTCTTCAGGGACCTAAGGAATGAGCGCTAAGCAATAGCTGTCAGAGACTTCCTTTTTCTTCCTCCTTTCTTTTGCAATTATGTACTGAATACCAGAGTTATAACCAACATGTACATTAGACCTGCAAATGGTCAAAAGTGCAGAAGACAGGTAATTTCTCGTCCTGTTTAGTGAAAAGGCACTACACACAAAAAAAGACGGAATTATTTGTTCCCTCTCAGTCAAAGCACTACTTAACAGAGAGAACCTAAAAAAATCAAAGCAGTGAATGTGATAAGACAGTCAGACTTCGTTAGAATAATCAGTATGGACAGAGGAAAGATTAGCTTGAATGAAATTTAGAGAGAAAAATATCCTCTCATCCTTCCCCCATACAGCGTAGTATAACCACTCAGCTCACACTGCTGCTGCCATTTCAGAAGTGATAGCTTTGACAAGAGCCAGGGCTGGTTCTCAATACTAAGCTGATGGAAACACATGTATGCAACAGGTGAACACAAAAATGCAGAGGAAATAAAAATGTTTTTAAAAGGAAAGAAAAATTAAACCCAGGGATATAAAATAGAGTGGAGGAAATAGAGCAGAGTCAAGGCAAAAGGCTTCCAGCAGTCAAAGAAAGGCTCCAGTTTTGGCTCATTGCTTAAACCAGTGCTTAAGAAAGTCTGGTACTGACAAAGGGACATCTTCAACTACACCAGGTTGCTCAAAGCCCCACTCAACCTGGACTTGAATGTTTCTAGGGATGGGGCATCTACTCTGGGCAACTTTTGCCAGTTTTTCACCACCCTCACTGTAAAAAACTTCTTTCTCATATCTAATCTAGTTCAACTCTCTTTTAGTTTAAAACCATTATCCCTTGTCCTATCATAACAGGCCCTGCTAAAAAGTTTGTCCTCATCTTTCTTTTAGGCCTCCTATAAGCACTGAAAAGACATGCTAAAGTCTCTGCAGAGACTTTATTAGGTAAGTGCCAAGCACTAGGTTAAACATGAATAAGTCAGCAAAACTGATGAAGCAAACTGTTCTCACACATTTGAAAGCAAAGTGATTAAAATGTAGCTGCTGTAACAGGATGGGACTATACTTTAAAGTATTTTCACGGGAGAACAAATTTGTACAAATTTTCAGTCTTCGTATTTCACGTTTCTCAGACCAGATTTTTGGTGGCTCTTTCTTGGATGGCGTGTTTCCACAGCTGTTCTTGATCTTTCCAATCTTCCTTCTGCTACAGACAGAAGGAAAACAGTGAAATAATGGCAAATAAAGAATTTGTAGGGGTACAACTCTTCTTACCTTAGCGTGGCCACTTCTGACTTATACCCTAGTGAACTGGTTACTGGATGTGGTCTTCACAAGGCTCTGAACAGCATTGACTCCTTCCAAGAGAACAGGAACAGAGTCCTTTCAATGCCTGTGTCTCATGCCATGCAATTCAGAAATGCATGCAAAAGTGCAAATGGTGCAACCACCATTTAAACAAACTGGAGGACCATCCCTGAGGAGGTATAGGGTAAGGGAGGAGCATAAAGATGAGGGCAGTGAATTTTGTGAGTGTAAGCTTAAAGTAAATATTTGAATAACAAACTGGAATTCAGCCAACTCAAGCATTTTATTCAAAAGGAAGTATCTTAGGGATAGCTGAAGCTGGCATCAGGGTGATACAGAAAATTACAAAGGAAAGACAATAAAATATGCAAGGGTATTCACAATGGAAAGAGGGAATTATGAACCTCCCTGAAGCTCAGAGGAAAATCAGTTGCAGATATGTGAGTATTATTTAGTGTCTGGCTTGAAAATAAACGCTGTTGCAAAGACTCCCTAAGAAGGTGTCATGGTTTAGGAAAGGTATTCCCCAGTTTAATATTTCCTACTGAAACACCCCAGACCACGCCCCCTTCCCATGCTCCTCCCCTTGTACCTGGGTGGAAGGGAGAATTGGAGGCACAGAAAGGTAAAGATCACAGTTTGAGATAAGAACAATTTACCAGAAACAGCAACAAAAGAGGAAAATGATCAGTAACAACAGCAGTAGTAGTAGCAGAGTGTACAGAGAGGCGAACGATTCACACACAGTGCTCCCCTCACAGAACCCAGAGCCACTGACCCCTCACCCTGCAAAACCAGAGAGAACAGTGATCCTGCTCCAACCCCCCTGGTGCAGCGGGAGGTGGTATCGTACAGCACCTTGCTGCTGCAAAAATTAACCACGTCCTGGCCAGAACCAGGACA
>QWTY01009794.1:4319-22623 GCA_008033365.1 Pseudorectes ferrugineus
CAAAATGTAAATTTAGCATGTGGGATGTTTTCAGCTGCTGAACCAGACTCTGACTGCCAAAACAGCAGATCAGTCCTTGATGGTTTGAAACATAATCTCATAGTAAACTATGGCTTTTACAGTTTGATTTATTTTCATATTGATTTGATTTAATATTTTCTCTTTGGACAGTCAACCTTAATCCAGATTAGCAAATCAGTTCCTCACATAGTCTAGCACATACCTCTCTACAAAGCACACATGTAGTCTTGAAAACTTTTCTCTTCAAAAAAGTAATTCTTGCTGCTTGTCAGAACAAGTATTAATCCCAATGCTATCATTAAGTTATCCTGTTGATTTTCTATAAAGGTAGGTAAAACGTGGATGATGACTTCCAAACCAGTTATAATGCTATGCACAGTTACTGAAGTCTGCATTAAGTCTCTAGTACAGCTCAAGCAAGTAATCCTCATTTCCTGGAGTCCCCTACCAGTGTCCAGCCCCATAACTCTGAGCAGATACAGCTGGATTTAGATCCAGCTCAATTTAGACCATCAGCAGTAATCTGCAATGACATGCACAGGCACTGTGATATCATCCCCACTGCTTTGCCTTAGTTGGTGGTGCTTACATGGCCTAGACCTAAAATTATGTCGTTAACAGAAGGCACCGTGAGCATTAAATTCCAGGGCAGCCCCTACAAAGCCCAACTTTCTAACTCCCGTTGACACCCTTCTACTGTATTGAAATGGTTAATCCATAGCTTGCTTTAGTTAAGCAAGTAAAAATATTAACAGCCTCTGATGACAGCAGTTACCTAGCAGAGACTGTAGCCTGAATCACCTATCCTGATATTTCCTGATCCTAACTAAACTTTACCTGCCTCAGGAGAAGAAGAAAATTTCACCCTCAGGAGGTGACTAAGCCTAAAGATCAGGCTTGAATTCAGGCTCAGGTAAATTGCAGCCAGATGATACCACAACAGATATAAATTTTTCCAGGTGGCTCAGGGTCTTAAATAAAGTGAGATATTTCAAGCCTACTTTTGTTGTCTTTGAGACAGCCCTAAATGCAGTTATTAAAGGATCTCCTGACACCATCCTTTCCCATAGCTGATCTTCTGGGTCTTATGTTTGTTTCTCTGATAACCTGTATCTAGGAAGGTGGTGTCTGAGAGTACTAATTTTAGATGGAAGGATACCATGCTTAGCCATAGGTGAAGAATGTGTCAGCCCAAATTCTAACCTGCTAGGAATTTAATTTATTTCTCTCCTTTTTATGGAAATTGCCCTCTGTGCTTCCTGAAAAGAGGTCCAGGCACATGGTTAATGCCAGGAAATAGCCCGGGGCAGAGAAATGTGAAGGTTATACAGGCTGGCTCTATGTGCTGTTTAGACATAGGACAGTCTTTTGTCTTAGACACTAATGGCATATTCCTTATAAAATGATAAAGCAATTTTACAAAACTAAATCTTTAGGGAAGTATCTATTACTTAATACTTGGTGATGTCAAGAAAATAGTCAAAAAAGCATTTGGCTTTTGAGGCCCCTAAGTGTTACTCTGAAATTCTGTTTTATTTTTAAAATACAGTCTTTGGTCTATAGACCTTTCTCACTGAATTATGTGCAAATCCAGAATGAAATGTGATACCTGACTAGTTTTATGGTGTCACAGATGTCCTTCCAGACCCTTGTTCCTATGCAGGAAGCTAAGCTGCAGTCATGATCCCACACTGGTATCTTGGTCTTGCTCCCCCCAGAAGCTGGAGCAGCCATGTCTACCCATACCATCTATCATGTGCTCATCTCTCAGGGACTATCACTAGCACATCCCACAGGTAGTTACAAGTGCAATTCCAGTGTCACCTCCATCTGGCTGTAGATGATAAAAATTTCCCTCTTCTCTTCCAGACTCTTCGTACCTGGAACATCAATACAATGTTATTTGAGAATTACTGGGCTCCATTTTCTTCTCTGTCTGGAAAAGCAACACAAGGTGACTGAGAAACCAGAAACTGTGCCTGGAAGTGCCTGAGCACAGGGGCTGAAGTTGATCTGCTTGTTAATAGTAGGCTGTACAACAGGATGCAGAGGGCCTGGAGAGTCCCAGGCTGTGTCCCTGAAAGCAGCCTTGGACAAAATAGCTGTGCAGGCTGCTACATCCAGCTCCTGGGGAGGACCCATGAACATCCAGTGCTGTGCTGCCTGTCTGCCTTCTCCTGGGGTTGTAGGAGAGGCTACTGCCTGCAGAAAGGGGTGATAAGAAGAGGCTGGTTTTCACTTTGGATTTGGGTTTTTGAGAAATTTAATGGAAGGCAAAGCACATTATTTTTGCATAAAACACTTGGATATGAAACACTAAACAGGACTGCTTGCTATCCTGGAAAGAAGGCTGTGCTAGAATGATATTACAAGAGCTACTTATACAGAAAGGCCCATGCAAGAGGGAAAAAAGCTACAGGTGTTTAAATACGGGCAAGTATTTCCACAATGGAATACTTATTCCTCCTTTTTTAAACATAATCTGAAAACTTGATTAAAACAAGCAATGCTCATTTATGTTTTAGCTCTCATTTCTCTTTCTGTCTTCCCATCCTTCAAGTTTTCTTAATAGTCTTTTCTTTTTTTGCCCTTTTTCATGGTTTTTTTGTTTTCCATATTCTTTTCATTGGTCAGCAAAACATTTAATATCGTATTTTGGATGGAAATTTTCAAGTCAAAACTTTGGATGAAAATGTTTTTTCAGAAGACAAAGTTTCCTCTCAAATAGGTGAAGTTCATCCACATGCAGAGGGCCTGCTTTCAGTAAGGCGGGATGCCAACTATCCAAAGTCCTTTGAAGATATAGATTGTGAACAGACATCATGCACAAAGATAAATTTTTGCCTGAAGCAAATTTTCCCCCAGAAGTAATTACTGTCTTCCTCTCTCCCCTGTTTACGGAGTTCTCCTCACCTGTCCATCTCTCTGTTACTGACATGACCAGTGACTTTTTGCAGGTTTCCAACCTGCAGGCTGGTGACAGGTTTGAAAAGCAAACTCTCACTGTTCTATGGTCTGACCCATTAACCTCAGTGCTGCTGAGCTGAACCTGAATGAAGGCTGAGAGATGAGGCAGAACATGAGGGGTCTTTTCAGTAAAAGCAGTAAAGCAGTACAAAAAAAAAAAAAAAAGCCAAAACAGTAAAAGCAGGTAAACCACTGGTCACCAAACACTCAGGCCTAGGAAGCGCCTCTAGCCTTACATGGCTCAAGCAAATGTCAAAGCTAAGGCTCCTTCTCCATGGGATGTAAAATTATAGAATCACAGAAAATGCAACCCCTGAGGATGATACAGGACATGACCCTGAGATGTTAAGATTCGCAGAATTCCTTCCAGATACCCACTATTCGTTGATTACCAAGAACTATGTTGAACTCTGCTTTCCATGTCATTATCCTTCATTGTCTGTCATTTTGCCTTATCTTATCTTCCATAGCTAGGAGAATAGACTTATTTTTCCTGTCGCTTCACTAACACCTGAAGGGTAAGAGCCATAATTAACATTTATGACTATTTTCCTCTGAGTCAGAAATAGTTTTGGGGTAATTTTGAACAGAATACCCTTTTGCTATGTGTGGGAAGCTGAAGTATGAAGTACTCTTCTCTCTGACCCCAAATCTCGACTACTAGAAAAGACGTTTTAAAGAGTCACTAAGGCTAATTATAATAAGCCTCAGACTGATGACAGAATATCTGAAAAAGTTCCTCAAATGGGGATGCTTCTTATTCACTTGAAGAAGTGATGCTCTTTTTGAAGGTCCTCTGCTTCAGCTGCTGATTTGTCTTCCAAGACTGCCTGAAAAAAAACCACATTAGAATTACTAAAATAACAAATTACGATAACAAATTGCCAATATCAAATTGTGTCAGTATTTGGTAGGCCACCATTTTCTTATCACTTGAGATGCGGGGATAAAAAAAAGACACTTTGACAATCACGTCTCTGCCCCGTCAAAAAATAATTTATTATTAATAATAACAATAGCAACAACAATAATAATTGCCTTCCTGAGTGGGCAACATTTAATTGCTGTTGTGCACCAATAATGCAGTTACAGATATGAGACATTTAGGCATGAGTTTATTCTGTTAAGCATATGTTTCTAAAATAGTGACTCTGCAACAATTTAAATAGTGTCCCAACAAAAAAGAAGTTCGTCTTCTCTTGGAATAGGAAGATGAAGGGCACAAATTAAACGACCTCTTCAGAAAACTGTGTTTAGAGCTCGAAGTGCGTTTTTAGCTCAGTGGTTTTCTATTCCTCCGTAGGGGACGACCCGGCTTGTTGGGTGGGGCACTCCCTTGTGTCCAGCAGCGCACCCTGCGCTGTGCGCTCCCCGCTGGGGCCGGCAGCAGCGTGGTGGGGATTCACTGCCTGCACACTGGGAGCCGTGGTGTAATTCACCCTATTTTAAACAAGACTTATGCTTTATGGTCATATTAAATTCAATTTCTTAGTAACTGTTAGCAACGGTGATGTTTTTACCCCACATAAATTGAAAAATAAGAAGTATGGATGATCCCTGTCATTCAAAGTCCAAATGAAACCAGCATCTTCGCTTTTGATTAATGCCAGACATAATTGTTCAATCAGTCAATGCTATTTAATTTTATTTCATTCTTTGTCTGTAACTGTGTTGCTCATACTGAGAAGTGTTCCTGTATATTGATTTGTATGTGTTACAAGAAGATAAAATTCCACTTGGAGGCCTTAGATGCAATGATATTGTTTGGAGGGGTTTTTTCGGTTTGGGATTTTTGGGATTTTTTTTGGCAGTATGTTGTCTGGCAGTCTAGAGAGAAATATTGTTCTTCCTGCAAACTTCACGCTTAATAGCCTGAGTCCATTTCAGCTACAACACAACTTTCAGTTTCTATCAAACACTTTATCAGTCTTCTCTCTTCTCCCTTGAGGTTTTCTTATTTGGAGAAATTCTCTTTAACATAAGGCCTTTTATTTATATCAGTAGTTTTCTCTGAAACTTTCTGAACTGAAGCAAAATAAAACTTAACACCAGTGGTAAACAGACAGGTTGAATGGTCAACTTAAAAATCCTCTTAGGCAATCATCCTATCCCCAGTTCAGCCTCAAATTAAGGTTGGTAGATTCTACAGCATTGCTTCTGTCTTCCTTTGCAGATATTTTAGCTTCAAGCAAGAACCGTGGGTCCCTCTTTTACTGAACAGGGACATGGACTTAGCAAGATACTAGCCTTATTTCTCAAACAGCTGTTATGAATTATAAAATCGAAATCCATTCTTGGCTGATTGCCAAAGGTCTTGAAGTCAGTTTCTATGCATGAAAACTTAACATACTGTAAAATTACTGTTTAGACCCTGTCCTTTGCCCCCAGCAGTTGAGGGGTGAAGAGGGAACAGAGATGCACATAACTGGAATTGGAAATGCCTTATCTAAGGCTACTCTGGGTATTAAGGGTGAGTTTGGGAGGATGACACAAAACAGTGCACACTACGCTCTGTGTTTAAAAATCTACACAGAAAACAATCCAAGGTTTATTTTTGTTGAAATTGTGCTAATTTAATTCTCTCCAGTGAACACCAAGAAGCAAGTATTATGAATGCGATTGCCCTTTCACTTTACCTGGACAGAGCATCTGCTAAAGCCAGCACTTTAATTCTGAACTGAAGGTTGAATGACATATCAAGTTAAAATTTAGTTTTTGTAGAGGAGATCCATACATTTTGTTTCAAATTAACATTTTGAATCTAAACATCTCAGTTTTACTCATGCTCCCTTGCCAAATTATTCTTTTGATAGTCAAATATTTAACTGGTAGGCATGTTTCGAACACTAAAAATATTAAGGTGGCAATCAGAATACACTTTGGCAATAAATCTTGTTTTGAGAGTCATTCTAATTCTCTGTCAACATAAAGCTATTATTAATAAGGGTTGTTTAACCCTCCCGCACATAGATGAGGTGAGACTTCTGGAGTTAGAAGATTGTTCAGCTTTGTGCCCAAAGCAAATGTTTACAAAAGTTATAATTTTACTACCCACCATTAAGAGGGAGTTAACTGGACAGCCTAATCACCTAGCAGCTTCCACTAAATTCTTTAATGTGCCTTTGAAAATCTTTTCTTTAATGTAGAAATACCAATGTGTAAGGAAATTTTTTCCCCAGATGCTGCCTTTATTGTGGGCAGCCAACTCACAGAATCTTTTAAACTTCCAGGGTATACAGTATATTTACTGAATGAACTCTGCTTTATCTTAGGGCCAACTGCCTTTGCTGTTTTCACTCGAGTATCACTTTGGTGTCATAAAGTTTGCTGTTGCAAGCTTGTTTGCAATACATTTTTTCCTTACTGGAGAATTTTGGATGTGGGAATAGAAATTCCTCTTACTGGAATCTAGGGAAAAAGAGGAGATATCATTGCTGTGCTGTTTTGCTCCCTCTCAACCTTTCTTCAAATTTCAAGTTCACAAGGTATTTTACAGGTTATCATTGTGCCTCTGTATGTTCTCTTCCAGTACTGTCCTGAGTGGGTGACCATCCACTGAGTGCATTTTTGTGCATTAAATCTCTCTTGGAAGAACTAAATAAGGCTGATTCAATCTTCATGATTCTGCTACATGAGCTAGCCCTGTAGCCCTGGTACATCTTTCAGTAATGCATTGCTACCTCTCCTCTTGCTACACTTCCTCTTCCAATTCCTAACTTTTCGGGCCTAAGCACATGGCATTTTATGAAGCCCTCAGAATCAATATAATTCCTAAATAAAATCTTTGGTTTATCTTATCAAAGAAAGATATTAAGCTGGCTAGCATGGTCTAACTTTGATAAATCTGTCGTATTTGATCCAAATTGTATTTCCATGGTTTGTTTTAAAGACTGTCATGCTATTGAGTCTAAATTAATAAGTGTGTAGTTGCAGAGAACATTTTTACTTTCCCTCCTTCACAAAATATTTCTACTCCAAATTGCACAATATGCCAGGTGACCTGGTAAAATTATTCAGACCCCTTACAGACAGACTTACAGTTTCTTAAGTAATTTTTAGGCCAATGAAAATTACCTGCTGTCTTGATGCAGATGTATTGTTTAGTTCCTATCTCGTTAGGCAGTTTCTGTCTATCATTCCATTAGCTTTTAACTCTTTCTGTACAAGAAACATAGTTCACCTTAATGAAAACAGAGATAGAATATCATTGACATAGGAAAATTTATCTGTATCATGCTAATCTTGACTCTGCATTTATTGCATTTTCCTTTACATGGTTAAAGAACATTTTCAATATTTCCTTTCCAAGGTCAAATGAAGCTTTGGCAGCCTTCTTTTTGTTTCTAAAATTCATGACTTTAGTTCCTTTTCTCTCTTGAATAGTCTCAAAACCTCTATTAATTTAATGTTGTCTGGAGAGCACCTGAATTACTGTTTCACTATTTGAATTCACTGGTTTCTGTCTACTAATTTGGTTTTCTATAAGAGAAATAAATTTCAAAAGCCAAACCTAGGGAGCTAAGAAGGCAAATTAATGTAAAACTCATTAATATCCCCAGTTTTATGGGGTGCCTAAGAGGCCTAAATTGTTTGTGTGTTTGGTTGGTTTTTGTGGTTTTGTTTTGTTTTGTGGTACATTCACTGCAATATAAGTCAAAAGAATCATAATATGGTATATAATTAGGCCAATAATTATTTGTGGAAAGAGGATCTATCAGCAATTAAATCCCTGGGTTTTGTTCCCCTTAACATCATTATCAATACTTATACAGTAATCTCCAAATTTTACATAAATTTCACAATTCTAATTTGTGTGAGAGTTCCTGCCTGACAAATCTTTGAAGAGCTCTACATGTATCCAAGTCTGAGACTCCTTTCAGTTTTTCCTTAGTGGTGCCAACTTTTGGCTATTTATGCCACAGTTCTTTTTGGCATGGTCACCAGTTCACTGTGAACTTAGCTGTATTTTATCATCATTTCCAGGTATACCATTTCCAGGTATACTTTACAGTTGCTTTATAAAACTCTTACATGAATAAACCTTCAGGAGAAGAACAGGGAGGAAAAGACATGGGGAAAAATGACATCTTATGCTTCATAACTGCTGCACCTAGGACTTCCCAGTTAGTATTTTTTTCCACAGTTTCCTTTCCTCTCTTCTTGTGACCTTTCCAACCTGTGTTTGCCTCCATGTAAAAAGCGAAACTCTGTAATTATAATACAATCAATTTTCTGGTTTTTATTTATTTTTCTTAATTTTTTTCTTATGCTGACCATCTCAGATTTCAAATCCAAGCTAGTTTTCCCCCATTGTATTAGCTCAGGAACAAGCACCAGGCAACTTCAATGAATGGCAGGAACTTCTCCACACCCAGACATAGTTCAACTACTGCAAATAGTGACCAAAGGAAGAAGGACTTGTGAGACTATTATTAAGAATGGGTCAAGCACACAGTTCTCCACTTTCCTTCCTTCTCTAATTCCTGTGCTTGCTGTCGCTTTTATTTTACCTCTGTCATGAAAATCTACTTTGCTTCCTTCACTTATGTGTGGCAGCTGTAACTAGCAGGCAGTTGTCTTCAATCTCCAACCCTCAAGACTTGAGCCCTCCTCAAAACACAAGTGTATGCTTTTACTTTAAGGATTGAACAGCTTTAATGATTCACATCCTCTTCTAAAAATCTGATTTTGCCTTGACGTTCTCCTTCTCCTGGCAAGCTTCTGTATGTTTTTTTTCATCCATTGAAGTAAAAACACTTTAGAAAGGTTTTTCAGTTTATAAACGAGTCACAGAGGTAAAAATGTGCTAGCTGAGAACGTTCATCAGGTCAGTAACAGCTAAGAGTAAAATCCAGGTCTCTTGACTCCAATCCAAAGTATGTTGGATCACCCTACTTTAATCCATTGAAATCAGTAAAGTGGTTGACTTGTTAAGTTGCTAGTCAGTACTCGCAAGAATGGCAGGAAAAGGCATTTAAGTTGGAACACAAGCTGCTGCTTGGGTATGTGAAATACTTATTGGCTAGCCTGTAAGTTAAAACAAGAGCACAACAAAAATTTCCTGTTTCTAGTTAATTGTGCCATGGGTGCTATAGGTGAATTTTTTCCTTCTCAGTATCAGTTATGTGTGTACATTTCTGTTGCTCTCCAGAACTCATGCTTGGTAAAATGGGTTGAGATGATAACCCGTCTTCCACTTGCCTAGCCAAGAGTACTTGTCTTCCTGTTTGCATCATTCTCAATGTATCTCCTTGCAACTGGGTGTGTGTGCCCTGAGCACACCTGGTACTCACTGCAACCCCTGAGGTTAGCAAGGCATGTGACCCTTACTTCTACCTAGTAACTTGGTGTTTAGGAGGGCTGCCTCAGACTGAGGGAGCTCAGTCCAAGTCACTTGCCATTTCTGTGGAGCTGGGTTCAGACAGAAAGAGAGACAAAGGACATCTTGATCTTACAATCAGTTAAAGTTGAGTGCATGGTGTGGGATTTGATGGCCTGAAACCAGGAACATCTCTGTTGTCAGCTAATGACTGCTAAGTTAAATTCAATAACACATCATAGGAAGACAATCTGATGATTTATCGGTACCCAGTTAGGATGAGAGAGAGGAGGTGAGGCTTGAAGCCAGATTCCTCAAGGCCTACCTCAGGCTGTAAAGGCAGGTGCCAGTTTGTTGCTCTCCTGTTGGCTTATGTTGAATTAATTCAACAACCGCTGCTTAAGGCTATTTTTCCAAGTCTATTCTACAGCTTAATGGCTAGGACCTTCTCTCAAAGTACAAGAGTGGGTTTACATTCCAACATGAGACAACTGAAGCAAAGTCTCTCTTTGCTGGGAAAAATGCCCTGCCATGGGGATAGTGGGAGAGAGGAAGGGAGAGAGAGGGTCAAAAATGGAGATAAAAATTAAGCAAAGGCTGCTGCCAGCTCTTCTTTCAACTGGATGTCCTTTCAGGCAGCTATGTTTGAATGCCAGTTTCAAGTGTCCAAATACTGGAGTGGCTTTGACAACGAGTCTCTTTTCATAGATCTACTTAAAAGCAGCAGTAAGTTCATAACTATATTTTGTGAATAAAGTTGGATTTCAAATATACTCCTCTGCTCAGAAGTCTGTTGTCACTCCCTGTCTGGCATACTGGCTATTTTGAAAGACATTCTATTCATCTAGCCAAGGTGTTTACTTGTATTTCATATTCCCCTTCTGCCCTGTTCTAGACTTGACCTTTTCACAAAGGTACCTCATAAAAGAATTCTGGGTGTAAAGGTTAGATGAAGTCAGATGACATTGGCTATTGGCAAGTTAACTACTGTTTGCCAGATTTTTCAGAAATATGCATGGAAAAGACTTGCAGGTGACCCTTGAGAGATTCTTTTATAATCAACATAGAATTAGCATTGCAAAGATGACTTATTGATGCCTAGGTGTGATGAAAGTGGAAGTGAAACCTGAAGCAAACATATTGAGACACCTGACAGTTTATGCTCTTTATTTTAAAGCAGGTGGATGACCACCATTTATGAAATAAAGCAAAAAGATCCCCAGTTTCAGTCAGATGCAAAAAAGTGCCATCTCTTCAAACAACAGACTGGCTTGGTGTTGGTATGCCATCATAATCATCTGAGTAGTGCTGATACTGGTCAGTAAGAAGAGGCTGGTGCAACTCGTCCTTATTTTTCTTGACACGTACGATACATGCAGCTGCAGCAAAGATAATTGCAACAAGAACCAGTGCAGTCACTATTGCAATAGTTATCATCTCTGTGACATGGAGAGCCCGACCTACAAGAAGGAAAACAAATGGCAAAGATATTAAAAGCAAATGTCAAGTATATGGATAAATATCAGAGGTTTAGACTAAACTCGGCATTTGTCATAATTCACTGAGCTGGAGAGTAGAACTAATTCGAATCTTCTTTGATAATTTTTGTTCAAAGATGTGAGAAGATTTAGTCTATCTTGCTCCACTCTAAAAACTTTCCTGGACCTTTGTCCTGCCACCTGGTTTGTGAGGATTAGCGTTCTCTCTAGTGAGTTAATGAAGCTATTTGACATAGGAATAAGGATGTTCTGCAAGGCTAAGATCCAAAAGTGAACTTCTCCTAAAATTGAGAACCTCCTGCTGGAACAATCTCTGACCAGTAGCTACACCAAATCCCAAACAAACATCTGGAAAGTAAGGCAGGAAAGGAGAAAAGGCTTTTACAAAGACAGAAAATATTGGTGAAATTTCAATAAATTTCAAGGCACAAAGATACGATAAAAAAAAAGAAAGGAGAGGAAGTATCTAGGCTGCACAGTTTACCTGGCCACTCGACTTCATAGCTGTATCCCAGGTTATCTGGTGCAGTAACAAACATTTCATTATTGGTTACGGGAGGCCAGAAAGGCACCATGTTGTACTGTCGGTTATGTCCAATAGGGGCATTCTCCAGTGGGTATGTTGAGATATCTAAATTTGAAAGTCAAATCACATTTCTGTAAATAAGTTCAAAATAACTTGCATTACTTCATTTTTTTTTTCAAACTCAGGGTTTTGAGTGCCCCAGTATTCTTTTTCAGTTGTTCCAGAAGGATTGGTTTTCTAGTGTGACAGATACAAAACAGAGGCTCTGCAGTGTCCAAAGCCATTGGTGTTATCTCTGGTTTTGAATAGAAACCATCAATAAATTTTAAAAAATTCTGCCTGTGTTGGGCTTTTCTTTTCTTCTCACTTCGAAAAGGAAAAATATGGGAAAGACTTTTTTCTACATTCTAGCTTTGCCTGATTGTAACAGTGATGAATAGCTCTCTCATCAGGAGGACAGTTGATGTAAATTCCTGTGGCAATTTTTGCAACATTGTGTTAAATCAGAAGGAAGTCAGATGAAATAAAAACCAAAACAAAACAGAAAAACCCCAAACCAAACCAAACCAAACCATCAACAACAACAGTGAAACTCAGAACATAAGAAAAAGAAAATCCTTCTTGGTAAGATGATGCCAAACCTTGTGATAGATCATGTAAGAACCACAAGGGGATACAAATGCTCTCTGAAAGCTAATGTGGGAAAATTACATGAGGCAGGTTGTGGAAGCTGCACAAAGAAGTCTCAGTTGTGCAGCAACAGATGTCTTCTGTAGAAGAAGGAAGAGTAATATGGATTATCCTAAGAGGAATACAGTTGCTGCAGTGTGTAGAGGAATACAGTTGCTGCATGATGCATAGACATAAGGGTTAGACTGAATTTTCCCCCTAGTTCACTGATGTCAGTCTCTTTCCTTCTTTATTGTTATTTTTCCTTCATTCTTTTCAAATCCTTCCTTCTGTTCTTCCTTTCTCCCTGTTTTTTACTTTGTCTGCTCTTTTGGAGTTATTACCTTTCTCTGTTCTTTTTGGAGTTAAAAAAGCAAGGCCAGAAACAGTAACCATCCTTCAGAAGTATATGGAGATGGTTATTGAATGCTGGTAGTATATCACAAAGGTGGTAAAAATGAATGTATAGGGCATCTCTTCTCCTTTGACAAGAAGAAAATAGTTATTTAGTCCACACAACAATGGAATGTCCTTCCAGGGTTACACTGTCTTTGCTCTATGGAGACAATCTATTCCCACATACTGTTTTCTTGAATTGTGCCTGGTCTCTCTGACCAGGTCCCTTCACAGAGAGTGATTTGCAGATGGATGTCAATGGGGTGAGGAAGAGTGCCTGCTTGTTATGACTTTGTCTTTGTTAACTATACTAACTGTTACAATTCCAATCCTCTCTCCTCAACTTAGGGGCATCTTGCTGTCCCAAAGGAGGAGTTGAGCTCTTGTGACTACGGAGACTGACAACAATCCTGCCTCTGTCCATGAGAACATCTTACCTGCAGAATGCCGTCGCAGCCACTCATCAAAAAGAGCATCTGTAAATGTGTGCAGGAGGACAAAAATAGGATCATTGGGTGATAAATGAGTTTGCCCTCCTGTCCCATTCAAAAATAGATGAGCCAAGTTGTGAAGACTTCGAACTGCTGGGTCATATTTTCCTGAAGGATCACTGTACCCTGAATATGCAAACAAAGAAGAACACAAAAATTCCAGTGAAGATTTTGTTTGGAAGCTGCAGTCCAAGATGAATACTTTTTTTTTTTTTTCCTCTGAAAGGCTTTCAGGCTGTGGTGTTGCTTTGCTTAAAACAAATGAGTAGCTAATTCTCTACCTACTGACATTTGAGAAATATTCCTGGAATACATAATTTTCGGATTAAAATAGCCTTTATAAAAGAATGCTGAGAATGTGGACTGCAAAGCTGCTGGGTTCTATATCAAAAATGGACAAAATAAACAACATCCTAGCATGAAAATAGAGGTATATATTTAGGCCCTACATATCTTTCACCATACTAAAATAGTTGCATGACTTCTGTAACAGCTTACTAAAGCAGGTGTATGTTGCCATTTATTCTAATGAGCTACCTGTTATATTTCCATACATCATTTCCATGCATACCGGGAACACGTATCAGAAAACTTCACATGTTCTGATATTGTTTATTTTTTCAGTGAAGATAGACTGTAGCTTTGCTAGTGCCCAAAACTGCATAACCCTCATGTCAGATGTTAGGATCTGAATCATCATGAAAACTCCTCCTGTGTTCAAGCTTTGGCCAATTGTTCCAGAGAGGGATACATACAGCTAATTGTCTAAAGCCATGTTTAGACACCTAGGTATTAGCAGGCAGGGATCTGAATTGTCACTCTGGAATCTTTTCCTGTTAAAAGCTCTGGATTATTAAGGTATAGAAGAAGTTGTCAGGATACTGTCTGAACAGTACAAATCAAATCTTTAGGCAGTTTTCTCTGTTGGATGTGTGTGTGTCCTGGTGCCAGTGATGGAGAGTTTAAGTGCACAGAGCTTATAGAAGAACAGTTTTATGGCCCAGAGAGTAGGGCTAGCATGTTTAGCAGTAAATCCTGTACCCAGACCTCAATTACTATTTCAATACCATTGCACTAAGTACTACCAAAGCTTTCAATTTATTTTGCTTTCTTTTATTTGCTTTAATTCAGATGCAAGAGTAACAGCTAGAGGCATTGTTTGCTGCATTTAGGGATGCAGCAGCATCAATCCAAAGGCAAGGACTGTGTGTTTTCAACAGAGGCAATTTATTAACTATGTTTCAAGGACCTAAACTGGTTTCTACTTAGCATACCAGCAACAGACTCTTGAGTCTTTTATGCATTTTAGGAGACATAAGCTATAGCTATTATGTAATTTATCCAGACCTTATTTCCACTTAATACTGAGCTAATACTTAATGCTAAGAACAATGTGTTCTTATTGTCCAATAGCCTATCTCCAAACTCATACTTCCAAAAGAAAAAATGGCAATTCTGCTCCTTGACTTCTTTGGAGTTGTTCCAGGTCTTTTTATTTGCCATGTTTACCTTCTACTGTGTTACGGAAACTATCTGTTGAATTGGAATAGAAAGGAGGAGTGTCAAATACACCAACTTCCAAACACTGGGCAACATCCTCGGGCTCTGGGAGACGCTGTACCATAGGTCGTGCTACATTTCCAGCAGGATTTCGTCGTATGGGACCACCCTCAGTGCCTGGAAATGGAGAGAAGAGAGAAAACAAGGTGCAGAACAGTAGGCCACAGAATGAATACCTCTCATGACTGAACCATGGAGAAAAAAAATCCCTCACAAGAGACACATACACTGAATGAACCACTCAGTTCCTTATGTCAGGCAAAGAATCTTCATGGGGTCCTGTGTTCTGGATTCTCTGCTCCAGGATGTAACAAGTCATCTAGAAGCTTCTTACTGAAGTTCGTTGTTCTCTAAGTGATTTAGGAAAATTTTCTACAGATTTTCAGTGTGATTTCCTGATGAGACCTAGGCCAAGATTTATGAGGATGTCCTGATAGAGTAGCTGGGGAAAAGGTTATGTAAATGACTAACCCAATATTGGGGGGTTCCTGTTTTTTCCCCTATTTCCATGACAATGCTTATATGAATATATAAGAAACTTACTGGGATTTTTTTAACTCTTGTAATTTGGGTGGGTGTGTTAGAATCTATTGTATTACTGACATTCAAAACATGGTCCACATAATTAATATGGGGAGTTGTTAGATGTCCTCATTTTAGGAGCAGAATGGCATCAAGTTCATAAGTGGAGTAGTCAGAAGAAAACTTAAGCTTCAGTTAAGAAATAACACTGCCAGACTTAATTATTTATGGTGCAGGAGATGAATAGGTACCGCATAAGAAGGGAGGGCAAAGCATTTAAGTTTTCTTATGCTACAAGCTCCTGATAGTATGTATTATCTCAACAGACTAATGAAACATGGATCAAGAATATTCAAAAACCGCTTTAAGACCTTTTGTCTGGAAAAAGCCACTGCAATGCAAAGTGGTTTATTTATTATTATTTATATATATTATTATTTATATTTATTATTAAGAGAATTTTCTCTCCAGATACCTTCCATTATTCATACTCACTGTTACAGATGGTTCCCAAAGTTTCATAATCTTCTACATTTTCACATAGCACTCGCCACTGAGAGAAGATTGAGTTCTGGCTTATAAGAGACACATCAAAATTGCTTCTAGCTCCCATCAAGTCATCTGAGCAGATATCACATGTATTTTGTCCTGTTGCAAAGTTCCAGTAGGGCAGTCCGAAAGTGGGGTCCTGTAGCATGTTCTAAACCACATAAATATGGTGTTACTATGTGTGTGACACAGACAGCTATAATATTTACTGCTCGAAGAATGCTAAAAAACAGCTAAATGCATCTTAGTAAAAGTCAGAATCCTGCCTCATAGAGGAGAAGAATTCTATGGAAAATTCATGTGGAGGCTTTTGGTAGTTTTTCACATTGATACCTTTGTTCAACAGAACAGAGAGCTGGACTACTGAACTGAGTCATGGATCTCCCTCACTAATAAGACAGTACCTCTTCCATGAAACCATACTGTGAGTTGTAAGAAACATAAATTAACACTGAGGCCCCATTTTCCAAATATTTTTAATGGCCTGTCAGCAAGACCAGTGTTTGTAGTGCACATAATAACTAGATCGACTGTGGAACAACTGAAGGAAATGTAAAGAATAGGGATACCGGCTTTTCCAATTGTCATTGTTTGGTTCTAGTATGGGTTGGAGTTGAACGGTTCTGGAGTTAGTGAGGCAAATATACTTTGACTAATGATCAAGTCTACCGACATAAACAGGAGTATATATTAAATCACAGAGAGAGAACGTCTCAGGGCTTCCACATAGAGAAGTGCCACTGACGACAAATGTGTGTCTTGGAAAGGAGTTTGTGCCTCAGCCTGATGTTAAGCAATTAAAGCTAGTGGAAACACTGAAGTGATTTCAGAAAGTATTTAGTCCTGACCTTGAAAACGTAATTTTTGCTTTTTTAAGAAGGGTGATGGTCCATAAAATACTACACCCTTTTTCTGAACAGGTCCGCGTAAGAGAAGGGAAAAAACAGAATCACTAATTTATGGAGCAGGGTTTAACAAAATACTGATTTGTCTACCCCGTTACACAAATAAAGTGTGATACTGAATCCCTAAGCTATCTCTGTTATGACTTTCTCCAGTATTTCTTCTGCTTTGATTAACATTATTCAAGAATCATGGCCTTGAGATTGAAAACACCACTGGAAATAACATTGTTGGTCCAATAAAATGTTTTATATCTAGAATACGTATATTTTTTCCAAGAGATTTTAATGGAAATTTTACATTTTCTATTGCTCTGATTAAAATATTATTTTTAACATCTCTATAAAAGTGACAGTCTGAAGCCTAAGTGCACTCTATGAAATTTAGTATACCAAATGAGTTACTGAAATTGAAGCAAAATTATTTCAACATTTAGGAAAAGCTGCTATCATTTTTGCCTCTTGTAATATGGAGAGAAGTTCTTTAACTGTACAAAACATAGCATGAATACCAGTCAACATTAACATGAATACCAGTCAACATTAACATGAACTTCACCTGCATGTCCCTTTCAAGCTGCAATAGATGGTACCTATGCCATGTGACAAAAGCTGGTCCCTCATGAGAGAAATCAACTCCTCCAAAACTCTGCTGCCCTGCACCAAGGAAAGTCTTCCTGACAGAATAATAATGAGACCACACAAAGTAGTTATAAATGGAGATATTCTCGAACTGAGGTGTGTTGCCATCTGGTCCAAATATTTCTTCACGTCTTCGTGTGGCAATAACGATGTCAGGATGGATTGTCACCTTGGCCTGGTGTAAGGCATTCACAAAGCGATTCCTTTCTTCTGCACTTAGATCCAAAAGATTTCTTCTGACTGTGATAATACAGAAGAAGCAAGTTACCAAAGTAATAGACACTCAAGTCTGATCTCACAGAATTTATTTATTACGTTCCTAATAATTCTGGGTAAGTCCCTTTTTCTTCAAGAATTCACCCCTTTTTTTACTGGGGAATCTCACTGGGAATAAATAGAATATGTTATTTATTTTGAGAAAAGCTGAGATAAATTAAAATGAAGCCCCAATCCTTGAAATTTTAGTGCTTTTAGAAGTACTGTTACCGATTGTCTTTCCATCCTGCCAGAGAAAAGACAATGACAGTTCTTTGTCATACAAATCTTTCAGAACTTCATCCAATATACTTAAGGTTTCCTGTGGTAGTACTGTACAAGAAATGAATACTATAAGCCAATTTACAATAATCAGAAACTCTCTGTTTGGCACTTTAATGAAGAATTAATTTTTTTTATTCTTGAACCTTCGTAGGAAAAAGGGCAGATTCACCAGTGAATTATTGTGAATTTCACACAGTACAGTATCTCTTTAATGTCATTACCTGACATTATTAACGATTGACATATATTAGTCCTTTTTAGTGGTATATCTCAAAATAATAAAAAAATGTCATTGTCCACATATAGAGAGTGAAACGAGGAAGAAAACTGACTTGTTGAAATACCAGCAAGAAGAATAGAGTTGAGATCACCCCAGTCCTTCCTTCACCTGGTCTGAGAAGATTTCAGGCTAAGTTTAGACTAAGATGAAGATAGAAGTCCTCACAGTTTTTAGTCAAGATTTACTTATTGTCATTATAAAAACCACTGTAAAAATCTATAATTGTGCAAATGAGTGATAGATTATGTTGATACAAGAAGCAACAGATCTTCAACATGAATCTATATGAAGAATAAAAGTGAATTATATTTCACTAAAAAACATTGATTCAGTGAGGGATATTTTAGCTTTTGGGAAATTTGAAGAAATGCTTCCATGAAAAATGAATTTCATCCAAGGACTGTGTATCCTGAAACATGCT
>QWTY01009796.1:0-12492 GCA_008033365.1 Pseudorectes ferrugineus
GATCACAGAGGGTTTGAGGTGGGAAGGGACCTCTGAAGGTCATTTAGTCCAGCACCCCAAGCCAGTTCCCTAGGACCACATCCAGCCAGCTTCTGAATATCTTCAAGGTGGGAGTTGACATTTCTTCAGTTCAGGTGTAGCAGGCAACATGCGGCTCTGAGAAACCATGAATTACCATGAGAGTCAAACCAATGCATTATTTTTGTGTTTAAAATCAGCCACTGCTTATGCCTGATGTAAATGTCTGCCCTCTGAGCCTACATCACAGCACTGCTGCTTGGTTGTGACGCTGTCATGATGGGCCCCCCTCACCTGGGTTTAGGGCTCAGCTAACCCCCTCATCAGTCAGAGAGCACGCTTTCCTGGCTGCTCTCAAAGCAGCCCTTCTCAGGGGCTTTACCTCTGACTAACTGGGACAACTCCTCCTGTCTGTGGTAGGATTCCTCTCACCGAGATTTAGACACTGTTGTGCAAAAGTTGGTACATCGGCTGCTCTGCTCATCCCTGCTCCCTTTCAGGAGAGGGGAGAAGAAGAGCCATGCCCAGAGTGTGAGTCATCTGATTTGTTTTAGACAATTACACTAGGATGAGATGAACAGCACCTAAAAGTGCCAATTTGTCTCCATTAAGGAGAAAGGGAGCCCAGGCTCCCTGCTATAAACATTAGGTGTCAACATGACAGATACCTGTGCCTGAGCAAAGCATCTCTATCCTCGTGCCTCACTCCCAGACTGTGGGTGGGAGAGGTGTTCATCTGCTGCAATTCTGCTCCATCATGAAGGTCCCGGGTAGCCCAAAGATTGCACAGCTGTGTTTTACTCCTAGGTATGGAAGTGCAACATAATTACACAATGGCAAGTTTTCCCAGACTTCCAAGGCTTATGTATCTTTCCAAGTTTGGGCTGAAGCTTACCTGCAGTCTCCCTATAGGTGTATTTTGCTCTTGCTGTTTTGTATATATGAGTTTTAATTTATGTTTTTTTAAAGACGTGCTTATCTTATTTTTAAATTTTGGGGATGTTGCTGTGCATGCTGAATTTTAAGAAAATCCTTGTTTTTGTCTGTCACTGCTTCTGTACTGAGAAATGTATTGACTTGACTGAGCATTTATAATTAAACTATCTGCTACTCAAATCTTTCGAAGACTCACCGAATGACAGTCAGACACACCTGGCTGAAGCTGAAATCGGCACGTTTTGTCTGTTGTTTGCAAGTGCCTGTCACAACATGCCAGGTTTGCTCCTTGCTCCCTGCTTAGCTTTTATCTGTTCGACAATGAAAAATCACGCTAAACAAAGGGGAAATTTGCATCACAAAGATGCATCTCTGTGCTCAGCCTTCCACCCCGAGATAAAGTAGATAGGTTTCCCGTTTCAGCATCAAAACCCATAGGATTGGTAATCAAACACTCTCGAGCCCAGGTGAGCATCTCCTGCAAATGGGAGACAGGGGGAGAGCAACGCAGCATCTGAAGGGTACGGCTGACAAGGCATTTACCCTAAACCAAGGAAGATGTCCATCTCCCTGCTCATTTGGAAAATAACAACCGAAGGATGAGCCCGAGCCTCACCTCTCATTCACTCTGACTGACTTTACCTGGAGTCTCTGAGAGGGAGCTGTGGCTGGTGCCCAGGAAGACCCTGCCAGCCTGGGGCAGCCGATGGCCACCACAATGCCACCAGCATCGGGCAGTGTCACGACTGTGAGGCCAGTCATCAGAGCGGCTCTGAGCAGGGGACTGGCAGCATTGCCACTAAAACCTCCTCTTTCAGGACTTCAGCACACGTGTGTAAAGGTTGATTTGCTTTGGAGCTCTGCACAGAGGAGTTTGTTTGGGGAGTGAGTTTTTGTGTAATTGTATCTCCAAGAACAGGCATTTGAGTGCCCCAGCCATGAGCACCAGCAATAGCTGAGGAGCTGTGGCTTCTTGTGCTGGCAGAGCACAAATTAAGGCACAGTCATCATAGAGACCTCCTGCAGACAATCCAGGTGCAGCGTAGTTGTGTGGCACATGAGACCGTGACACACACATGAAGACGTGGATGTAATTGATCTGTTTGCTAACAGAATTAACCAATCATAGCAAGAAAGGAAGGATTTTCTAAAAGCAGACAAACACGTCAGACTTCTTTAGATTAGGCAAGATTTCCTCTGCCTCACAGAAGATGGGATTGCAGCAGCAGCAGCTGCCAAAAGATGTTTCTGTGGTGCTTCTCAATTGACTCCACTCCTGATGAAAACCCCCTGCCCCGTGCCTTCCTTGCCAACAAAAATAATGACACAGACATAAAATCAAATAAGTATAGACAGAAGCATTGCTGCTGGATGCCTTCAAAGCCTGTCCTGGGGTTGAACCACCTGTCCTGGCTGTACTCACAGCAGCAGTTCTGGTCCAGGGTGGTGGGGTCAGACCTTCCTGGGTCTTGGTCCTTTGGAAAAGGTAGGCTGTACAAATAGCGAGGGAAAGGTGAATTAGGAGAGAAGGAAAAAAAGGAAAGCTGAGTGTGGGTAGCTTTTTCAACCTAGCTGAGGCTGATTTACAGCTGTGTAAGGAAGCAGAGCTGTGCCTTGAGGAGCTGCAAGCCTGGAAGGAGAACAAACAAGCAAAGTTCAGTCTTGCCCACCAGGCCACCCAAAAGCTGCAAACCTTTAGGTAATTATGTACAATTTGTAACCTATATCATATAGGTAGTTTTAGTTAGTTATACGGGTAATTATAATATATGGGTAATACATAACATATGGGTCATGAAAATATATTATCTATAAACATGCTAGAAAACTACCTGCAGTCTCATGTCCTGAGGTTTTGGTTGATGACACACCCTCATTCTTGATCACATCCAACCTGGCTGGGAAGTGGGACGTTGCCAAAACCTGTCCTTGTGCAAGAACTGGTGTTACAAGTGGCTCTGGGCCCAGGCCAGAGATTTTGGGTTGTTGCTGGAAACTGGTGCCTCTCACCCTTCCCGAGAGTACCTGAGGAGGCAGCTGAATTATAGGTTTGTGTGCATGGCCACTGACTGGGGGAATATTTTCCTGTGATTGTGTGAGTCCCAGGAGACTCAGCTGATGGAAATGATTCCTCTGTCATTGATGTCTCACTGGATTTCTGGCAGATACTTTTGGAGAGAGGAAAAAAAAAAGAGCAAATGTTTCATTCAAGAAGCTCCTTGCGAAACAGTTTCTTTAGATTGCAGTTCAGGTTGCTTTGGACAGCTGAGAGATTTGCCCTGAAAACACAACTATTTTTGATGTCAGGAAAGTTAGTAAAACTTGCCTAGGTGATGCTATCACCCAGGGAAAAGGCAGTAAAACTGGCACTACTGACAGATGAGCAGTTCCTGGCAGGATACAGCATGTGGGAGCAAGGACCAACCCCGCACGGTGGGAGGACAGCCCAAGGGAAGGACTGCTTGGGCAGGAGGTGGGAATGCTCAGGGCTCTTCTCGCCGTGCTAAAGGAACCAGCATCAGGGAGCCAGTCCCGGTGTCACTCCCAGGGAGCTGCTTGTGGCACTCAGTGCCCTTTCTGCTGCAGTATCACGGTGCAAAGGTGTTCAATGGATGGCAGATAAATTTGGGGACACTGAAATAGTGTCTGTAAAGATAGGGTGGCCCTGCAGTACATCTGCCCCATGGGAAGAATGGTCTGAACCTGCTCTGAATCTCCAGAATCCCCAGGGCAGAGGAGAAGTGGGACTGGTTTCACTGTGAGACGTGCAGAGCTGGATCCTGGTCCATCCTCCATCCAGTTCACATGAAAAAGGCACTGGGGCCAGAGGGACCACTTGCTTTTCCACTCCTTTGGAGAGTGATGCACTAAATGCACCTCTACCCCGTGGGCAAGAATTTATGAAAGGAAGCTGATGCAGCAGAAGGTTTGTGACCTATTTTGCCCCTGCCTGTGGGGCAGGTTAACCAGGTAGTAGGAATCTGGCTGGCTCCTCTCTCCCTGATATCGCCTGCAACCCACCAGCAGCACTCCAAAATTTGCCAATTCTCAGAGGCTGAGTTTAACTGAGCTGAGTTGGAGTAACTGAAATTCAACAAATCTCAGAATATTTGTTGTTCCGCCCTGCACGAATTCACACAAATCTATTTTTCAAGGTTCATGGTAAAACCCCCTCATGGAGCTCAGACCAGGCTGGAGCTCCTTTCTGCATCATTAATTCCTTGACTTGTTTTTCTTTTTTCCACAGTTCTCTGCAGGTCATTCTTTTCCAGTGCAGCAAAGGATGGAAGAGCACGTTGAAACAATTATTGATAAATAGTTGCATCTCGAAGCTACACAGAGCCATTATTTCTCAAAGATGCAAAGAGAAAATGATTTTGCATCGTGTGAATTATTTTCCTATTTGAAACACAGAATCTCTCTCAAATAGCTTTAAAACCCTCATTGTAGTGGAGCATCCAGTTTGTTCCATTAACTACTCCCAGAGTCAACTGGAGAACCACTGTTATTAATTTCAATGGAAAGCTAAAATGCAGTTCATTTTCTGTAATTGCAGGCCCATCACCTAAAGACCCAGGAAAAGCTTTTAATCCAAGGCATTTTTAGAAGGGTATGATTACATCGGTATCTTCATAAGTAAGGTGTGTAATTACCAGGGCTCCAACCACAAAGAAACACGAAGAATCAAACTTCCCAGGCTGTTAGACAGCGGTCCCAGCCCACCAACCTCGGGCCACTGGTGTGTGGGGTGCTGGGGAGGGCACCAGAGGTGGGGGACCTCTCCAAGACCCAGCCGTGATGGGTCCCAGTCTTCCCCCGGGTGGGGAGCAGAAAATCCAGCAGTTGTTCTGGTGCCACCCTGAACCCCCAGCACCATCACTGCTGGCCCAAAATAGCCTTTACACCTCCCCGTGTGCTACATGTCAGAGGATGATGCAGAGAGACCCTGTGAGCCTGGAGGAGGCATTAGTGGGCTGGAAGATGCTTTGGAAAAAACAGCACTTAAGACAGTTGTAGGGAAGCAGCCAAGGGAAGTTGTAGGGAAGCAGCAGTTGTAGGGACTGCAGAGGAACAATGGACAGTAAATATGCAAAAGGGTCAGAAAAAGGGTGGAAAGTTTGGGAAGAAATATCTGCAGGTAAATGCTATTTAGTTTAAGGATGGGAAAGACTCTGTCAGGTGCAAAACATTCAGCTAAATAAAATTTCACCCCAAGGTGAAAACCACAGACAGGTTGGTGTGGTTTTCACCCTGGGGTGAAAACAGGAAAAAACCTACTGCATCTGCACAGCTGACCCAGGATCCCTGGACCAGCTCCACAGGATGGGATGAGGGCTGCAGTGGCATGGTGGCTCCTGGCCTGTCCTGCCTGCCCTCTCAGTCATCACCCTGTGCCAAGGTGCCAGCCATGCTCACACGGCGGCCAGAAAGGGACTGCCTGGTGAAAATGTGAGGTCTTTGGTACCCTGGCTCTGCTCAGTCAAAACAAACCACGCAGAACCTCCGGCACGCCTGGGGGAAGAGGCAACTCCAGCTGGAGGGAAGAAGAAAGGAAGAGCTTCAGTTTTGAATTACTGCTTGGCTGTTTCGCTCAAGGAGGTGCAGCCACAATCATCTGCTAAGGTTCAAGGCAGCCTGGAGGCATCCTGGCAGGACTCGCAGCCGCGTCAGAGGTTCAGTGCAAGACCACTGACTCTAAGCAGGGCCCTTTGTACTCGCAAACCTGACTCGCAGAGAGAACTCAGATCTGCAGGAACACAGAGCCGCCAGAAAATCAACCCACTTAAATCAGGCGTTTGAAATGCATTAACATCCCTTTCCTTTGGTTCTTGGCTTCAGTCCTCTCTGGCTTTAAGCACTGCTGGATGCTGAGCACTGGCTGCAGCAGTGGAAGGGCAAGAGAGCTGAAGCTGTTTCTTTCCAGGCATTTCACCAGTGAAGAGGAGCCACCTCTTGCTGCATCCTACAACAAGGGACACTTTAACTGATTGCAAAAGGAGTTAAGTGTACTTACCACCTTGGTAGATGAGGGCTAAGGTGGGTAATAGCCATAGCAGAAGTAGCTGCTTGGGAAGCAATTTAATTAATAAAAATGTAAGAAACAAAAAGGTCAAGCCTTGCCTCTGCTGTGCTGCATTTAATCTGCACATGTACACAGGACTTCAGCCTCGCGGGTGTTGTTTTTTTTTTAGCTGGCACATTTCCCCAAACATGATAACATTTTTTAACTTTAGTGGATGACATTTTGTAATATGTTTAAGGATCTGTAATATTTTATGCTTACAGCTTTTTGCTATTGTTGTTCCAATATGGCACTGATGCTGGTATTAAAGTTTAATATGATTAGAAAGCTCAATTGTATAACCAAGGGGTTATACTCTTTATCTATTCTAATCTGATTAAAAGGCTTCTCTTCTGTAGCTTTCCACAATCACTTTATATCAAAACCTGGGAGCAAAGCAACCAGCACTTTGGTTTGTCCCAGATCAAACAAAATACCAAATGGATTCCTTAATTGTGTACTTCACTCCTTACCCTACAAAGCTGCGCCCAAACTGCAAACCCGGCTTGTTTGGCTTTAGTGGATCTGTTCACTGACAAAGGGCTGTGGAACCAGTCAGATGCCCAGGCCTGCCCTGAGGCTGCTTAAGGCTCAATAGCTGCCTGTTTAGGGACAGAAAAAAAGGCATTTTGGGTCTTGCTGCCTGGTGGTTTTGCACCACCATACACTATGCTTTGGGGGTAAAACAGGGTTGGCAGATGAACCCCCCCTACACAGCAGAGGTTATTCTGTGTGCTATGGATCCATAGCATTAGCAAGCTTAGCTCTGAGACCAGAGTTAGAGAATGCTCCTGATGTGTTTACATCAACCCCTGCACCTGCATTCTAAAAGTGGGGGGTGGTTGCTCTGCAGACCACCTCCCTGCAAGACCCCCCAGACTGAGTCACCACTGCGACTGCCAACTCCCATGTGGCTGAAGCTGGTATCTGCCACCACAGCAGGCTGCTGTGGGATGCAAAGTGGCCTCAAAGCTATTCCCTCTCCTCTCTAAACCTGAGCCATGGTCTCCACAGGGTCTCTACACCTGGTTGCTGTGGCTAAGCCAGGGTCTGGGAGGGAAGTCGAGGCTACTACTTGTGAACGGGAGCAAAGAGGGGCAGCCCGTTCTAGATGTGGTATTTGCCCTTTAGAGTCACAGAACAGGCTCTGCCCTTCTATTTCATGCCCAATTCCTCCCCAGGCTGCGATGGGAGCACTTGGCCCTCATCCCTCCTTGTGCAAACAAACTTGGCTTTCCCCACTGAGGAGCATGCTGTTTGGCTGTGCTTGCAACCCACAGGCTCCCCCAGCCAGCCTTTACCAGCATAGTTCAGCAACAAAACCCCCCAAACCCAAACACATTCCTTCTCCTTCTAAACCAGCTTCAGGCCCAGTGGATGCCATAGGTGAGCAGGCTGCCTGTAACCAGACTCGTGGGCCAACTTGATTTCTGAGTTTTCTGTGAGACTCTGCAGAAGGGAGTTCATCACCACTGTTATCAGCTGCAATGCATCACTGACATGGGTGTTGCATCCATACTGCTCTGCTGATATTCAGGAGACTTACCCATGTGTGGTATGGCAACAAACAGAAGGACAACATCAGCATTTAATTAAGAGTAAGCTTTCTTATCCATATAATGTTATTTGAATTGTCCCAGAAGTATAAAGTCTAAAGCCTTCTCATTCTCTGAGCAACAATTTAAGTTCTTCACTAGCTAGACAGACTTATTTCAGGTGTGACAAGGTCTCTCCTTTCTCTATGTGTCTACAAAGAACCACTTTTTAGGTAAGCAAGCTCACCTAAAAGTTGCTTGAGACAACTGGGATGAGGATGTTCCCTGCCCTTCCTTGGCATTACACCACCTTCTTTCTCGGGCCATGTGGCATGTATTGCCTTAACTCCATGTTTGCCATCGCTGCTGTCCTGCCTGGCATATACACACTTTTAAGTCATCAGGATCTCCTACCTTAGTTTGTTAATAAATGGTTATGATCCATTAAAATTGCCTCAGAAGTAAATGGTCAAGTTTCTTTAAAAAAAGAAACTTGCCTTGCTTCTGATGTTGTCTGGGTGACATTCTGAGAACCGGGCTTAGATTTTCATTATATCCACCCTGGATCTATTACAGAATTTGGAAATATATTCTTAATATATATATTCTTAATTATTCTGTGACACTGATTTTTCCCCTCAGTTGTTCATGACTGTAAAGAGAAAATTTAGAGTGGCAAACGAACTCTCTAGATTTCACTTTACTGGCATGCTGTGATGTGGAATAAACTCTTTTACATTCTTAACTGGAGACCTCTAGGGTTATTTGGAAAAGGTGTTCCTCCCATGAAGCTCCAGCACACAGATGACCAAGTCCACCACCTTACACAAAGCTCTGTGCACCTCCCCCTGCAGCAATGAACTCATTCATCTGCCTGTAAACCAAAACTCTGATGATCTGGCTCCTGCCTTACAAGAAGTACGAGACCTCATAACCTACTGGCAGACATGGCAGGTTTCTTCTGCACTTCTGTACACAGGCATGGTTCTCTTTTAAAGGAACTCAACTATTCGTAACTACTGCAAGGAGCAGCAATACAGAGTCTGGGCAACTTTACTGCAAATCAGTGAGAAATTGCTTTTAGACTCATTCTAGCATTGCAGACATCTAAGGATAGAGCATACTTGCCTGCAGGAGATGGAGATGGGAACTGATAACCAGGAGGCTCAAGTTTCAGCTGTAAAACTGATGTTTCCAGCAAGACTGTCTCCTTGCATCAAGTCTCTGCTGTGAAAACATCCTCCAGCTGATCAGTACCAGCTGGCATGGAGGGGGAAAGAGGAAACACTACTTGTGGCAAAGTACCATAAGGCACAGATCTTACCTCCACTTTAGAAACACTTCTCAGTGCTGGGATTAATGGTTAAACAGCTGGTATGTCACCCTGGCAGGATGAGCATACCCTCAGACCCTTACGGTACATTCACTAACTGTAATTTGTGATAAATCACGGGAGAAAAAAAATTATCTTTAAACCGAGTCTGCACCAAGCTCCCCATATCTTTTGCAAAGAGTGAGACGATACTTTTGAGTTATTACAATGTGTAGAATGAACTTTTATTTTCATTCATCCTTCATTAATACCATACAGTTAGATAGCAATATTTGGAAAAAAATAATCTTGAAATAATTTAAAACAGAAGGCACAGAAAACCAAACCCAACTATGCTGCTACAAGAGAAAGGGGAAAAATGATTCAGGAAGCGAATTTATTCCGGTAAGTTTTATCGCTAGATATTCTGATCAAAAGCTACAGCACACAGAAACAAAACTGCACAGTTTAAGCTAACCCATGCTTTTGTTACATTTAACATATAAAAGGAAAAAAAAATCTAAAAATATTTTTTGCAGGATTTTGAATGAAAAGTGTAATTTTTAAAATAAAAACCACTAAATCTAGTACATATGTCAAAAACTTCCCTAAAGCCTACACACTAAGATGTACTTCGCAAAAAAGTCTGCATTAAGGGCAAAGCATACAGTTAAACACCATCTGGGGATGGGAGAAAACTGGTTCTTTAATCAGTTAAGAGTATCAAATAAATTTGGTGTTTGCTTCAGAAACAAGGATTCTCACTACAGTAATATACTGGAGAGGACATTCTTTTGTATTTTAATATTATGAAATTAAACCAATAGTATACATTACAGAGAGGAATAAACCATTCATATGAGATTTTCAACTTTTTTTTTTTTTCCTTGCAAAAGAGTAACTTTATTTCTTTTGAAAACAAAGCTACTGGAATTAATGACATGCGATAATATGCCCCGATATTATACCAGCTAAGTTTGAAAATAAAGTTCATGCTTCACAATTGAAATATGCTGTGACTCTCAAATACATTCTCTGGTAATTAATAATACAATACAGAGGTCATTCATAAAATCAGTTCAGGTTGGGAACCTGGTTTATAAATGAAGCTCTTTTCAAATATTGAGAACACTGACAACACACAGGGTTAGCTCCAGGTCAGCACATTTCTTTCTGTGCTCCACCCCTCTTTTCTTAAACAAGTGGGTGCTTAGCCTGCAAATATCATGGAAAGGCAAAGTCTAGAAGTTACAGGTTGGTTTGTAAAAATACTAAATACAATCCAAGACAAACAGTATTACTGACAACTTAATACCAGGTGCTCTCTAAAGGAAAAAAAAAATATCCTGAAATGCAAAAGAGATCTTTTCAGCATTTGATATCAAGGCATTTGCACATTTGTCAGGAGGTGACAGTAAGAGTGAACTTTGCAGCTTACTTTGCAGTTGGACTTGAAATCAAAGAGCTTTCCTTCTAGCCTGCTCACCTGTAAACCATAACATATGGTTTCTTAATAGCTTGCTTTTTTCCCTGGAAATAATTCTCTCATTTAGAAAGTACAAGTCAAAGTATTGTTTCCACACTTGAATAAAGAGAGCTGACAACTACAATAGAAACGGTAAAAATGATCTTCATAAAAATGTTCATCAAAATTCTCTGACATAGCAAAACATTCATTTGTAAAGTAAAGTCTAATACTGCAAGCCATTCACTCAAAGGCGACCTTGGGCACATGTATCCTTGCCAGCATTGCAACGGGAATTACTTCCGTATTTCTTGTCATTATAGGGTACAAAATCTGTAGTATAGTAAAGTTTCCTAACAAAGAGTCCAATTATTGCACTTTATAAAAATTCTAGTAATATCAGGCTTTTGTCCTACTTTTCTATGAACGTTGATGCCCTGCAAGAAAAATTTGGGGGACCAAGTAATTTCTGATGAGTAAGATGGAATACTTGAATCAGTCCGAAATATGGAATCAAAAATGGAAAGGCTTACGAAATGAAGAGATGCAACCTTTGGAAACAGGTTTTGGTTCATAGCAGCAGACAGATGTGCCATTCTGGTACTGACACACGTTCTCTTTGCTGGGAAGAGCGGGCACACGAATGTTACATTTATATATCACAACACAACTTGAGGACTTTGCAGAGAAACCCAAAGAACCACTAAGTTCTTCTGCTTACCCTACAAGCCTGATGGGAAAAGCTCAATGACAGCCATATTGGAGTGGGGGTTTCTCTGTGAGCTCGAATATATTTGCATTTGTGTCAGCAATAGACATAGCAAACAGAAATAGCTATTTCAGGGTGGCAAAATAGGTAGAGTAAGTCTGAGAGGCCTGTAAAAAAGGAAAATACAGCAGTTTTGGCCCTGCTTTTAACCAGCTGTATCAATAGGGAAAAAAAGATAGAGGAGATTTTTGTGCCAGCTATCTAGAAAAAGACGCCGCTTGAACCGAAGTGATTCACAACTCTATATGAGGCTTCCAGGCCAGCAAATCACAGTTAAAGTCACTTTGTTCCTCTGCTCCTTCAGCATGGGAACGAGTGCAGAATGACTCATTCCAACCGTGGACAGTCCGTTTACAGCGACAATCATATCACCACACCTAAAAAACACAAGAAGAAAAAGAAACACATTTATGAGTCCTGCTCTGCAGTAATTAGCACACACCAACAAACAGCACTCACTGCTGGGGTGGTAGGTTTGCATGAGGCTGGAAAATGCAGCTAAAAATCCCAAAGCAGTTCAATTTGAAGTCTGTCCTATTGCTGAAAGATGCAATTTCGCAGGAGTGCTGGACTAGAAAACTTTTAAAAGGTCCCTTCCAACTTCCAGCTATTCTAGGATTCTCTGAAATTCATCTGGGAAATTCCCAAATCACTCTATTTCAATTCTAATACCAAGATAGTTCTGCATTAAGAGCTGACCTGTACAGAAACATGAGAAGAGAGATTTGGAAAGACCTAATGGAGTCAAGAGAAGATGAGATAGCATGTGCATGACAGAAGCATTTCTGTTTGTTTGTGTGGATTATGACACATTTACACCAAACATGCCTTTACTGTAGGAGGTGTAAGTAAAGATACTTATGGTTACCAACCAACCACATTCCAACTAAGAACCTTGTTTTCAGTGGCTTATGATTTTGTCAAATATAACCATTTGGCTTGAAATCTCCCTCAGCAGATGGTTCAACTGAGAATTGCAGCATCTCTGCATTTTGAAATGGGTAATAGAAATTTGTGAGGGTGCCATTTGCTGGCCCTGAGAAAAGGGGGTTAAGTTCTGGTTTTTAAAACCTCAAGAGAAACTTCAAAAATGCACCCAATTTCTTTCTGTATTGAGCATGTTCCATCTCTAGACACCTCTGCTTTGCAACTTGAGTGTGTGACATTCCCCAGAGTAGTCAAATGTGACTCGGAGATCAAACAGGACTTTTCCTGAAACTGATCCACTCAAGTATTGAAGGCACCAAAATGGATGGCAAAAAGATGCTCTCCTGAGCTTTCCCTAGGGCAGAGCAGAGGAAGAGGAAGCTGAGTTACCAACACCAGTCAAATGTGCACTCAAAAGTCCTTCTCTGCCTGAACCAAGGAACCCCATCACCCAAACCGCAGTGCTAC
>QWTY01009797.1:0-44062 GCA_008033365.1 Pseudorectes ferrugineus
GGATTCAATATGCTGTAATGTATTCAACTGGATGTAGCAATCTGTAATCTTTTCATATTAAATCAATAGTACTTAGTCTTACATGCACTTAATAACCCTAATTTTAGGGGTTTTATAAGAGTCTGTTGCATCAAGTGTGGTTTAAGCTAATGACCAGAGAATACTTGTTTCTTAAATGAAGTTTTACATGCCTTTTATCCTCCTTACTTAATTTACAGTTTTGTGTGTCTTTGCCAGATGGGTGTTTGTCAAATCCTTGCTTTCCTGGAGCAGAATGCAACAGTTACCCAGATGGGTCTTGGTCATGTGGGGCATGCCCAGCAGGGTACCTTGGCAATGGTACAGTCTGCGAGGATCTTGATGAGGTATTGACTTTGTTTCCATTAACATCAGGAAATCACCATTAAAAATTCATTATTTGTGAATTACACAGCCATCTAATTGGTTTCTTCTTTCTTTCTTTACCTGCAGTGTATAGCTGTGTCAGATGTTTGCTTTAAAGTGAATCAGGTCCATCGCTGTGTGAACACAAATCCGGGTTTCCACTGCTTGCCGTGTCCTCCACGCTATAAAGGAAGTCAGCCCTATGGAGTAGGGCTAGAAGTTGCCAAGACAGAGAAGCAAGTGAGTGATGTTGAAGGGAATTTGATGGCTTTGAGTAATTCTCATCTGAAATACCTTTTAATGGTGGCATGTGATAAACTTGGGTAGCAAACAAAAATAGCCTGAAATAAGTAACTGCTGTTCCAGAGTATTTTTGTTTTGAGTAACAAAATGCTGAATTTGGGATTGGCTTTTTTAAGGGTTTGATTTTCTTTAGGCATCTGCACAGTTGTTCCGAATAAGCCTAAAATTCCAGGAGCAAACATTTCCCTGCTTTGCACTCCTTTCTCTGAGGTTTACATACCTATTCTGGAGAGTGGAAACTGAAGAATTAGAATTGTTTTTTTCATAAATATAACGCTGTTAATGTCAGTGTTATCAGACACATGTCTGAAGTTCTCAGTCCCTAAATTCCATTGGGCCAAAACTTATCAGTGGTGAAAGACAGCAGGAAGTGGAAGTGAGGTTGAAGACTGCAGTTTTCTAGACGACAAAAATGTTAAAGCGGAAGTCATGGGATGCCTTCTCTTTGTTGCTGTTGAATTAATTTGTGGTTAGCTCAGCTTGTGAATTCTACATGTAAACCATCTGTGTAAGATTCTCAAATACCGTCAATGAAAAATATAGTGATAAGCAAGAGGTAACAAAAACCTACATGAAGTGAACACAAGAATTCCTTCGGGTCTCTTTGATGTAAGAAGATAAGATAGTCCTTTTATACTGTCAGGCAGAACACTAAAGAAAAGAGGTGAGTACAATCTACTTTCTGTTGCAGTTAGTTTCTGTGGTTTAATGACATCTGGAAGAAGGCAGATAGAGTTCTGAAATTGCTAACCACTTTAATTGCTTTTTAAATAATGTCCAATTTTTCCTGTGGTTTGTTTTAATTATTTTCATTGTACATATTTGTTGGAGTTGTGAACTGACAGAGCAGTATGATTTACTAACCACAATTAAAACAAAGTTCCTGTCTTCAGACCTCTAAATAACTGGTCTGATTTTGACAAAGTTGAGGCACACACAGCTGGCTGTGATTATCAGGTTTCAGTGAATATGCTCCATCATTTATAGGTCTGTGAACCTGAGAATCCATGCAAGGACAAGACACACAGCTGCCATAAGTCTGCAGACTGCATCTATCTGGGCCATTTCAGTGATCCAATGTACAAATGTGAATGTAGGACAGGGTATGCTGGTGATGGACGCATCTGTGGTGAGGATTCGGATTTGGATGGCTGGCCTAACAATAACTTGGTCTGTGCTGCTAATGCAACATACCACTGTGTGAAGGTAGGTGAAAAAGGTTGATAAAAATGCCACGGATTAACAAAATTTTCTCTTTTTCCTAAATAGTTGTGAGTTACGCTTTTAATTCGTGATGCTGGTGGTTGCTTTCAGTAAGCTTTTGACTGTTACAGCATGCTCATTTTCTAGGAGATGCTGAGGAATGTGTATTCACTTAATCTGGTAAAATACAGTAAGGGATTCTCAAAATTAAATCCAGAGTCCTCTGCTTTGGATTTCTTCCTACCCAGAATTGGATGATTGGGATGCTTGTGAACGGAGTTAGCACACTGAGCAGGAATTACCTAAAGCACAGGTGTGAAGCACACAGCTAAAGAGAACCAAACAGGGATTTTGGGGCCCAGGTGGGTGTGAAATCCTACCTGCAGGACTTGTAAAAAGACACTGACAGCCATGTAAGGGCTACACTTCTAAATGCTTTCTTGAACTACCTCTTCCTTTTAAAGAGTTAAGCAGACCACATGCTGTGAAAACTTGGTTCAGAGGCTGAGATAATTTTTGACAATAGGAGCCTAAGAGAGGAATGAATGTTAATAATTAGAGGAGTTCTCCTTATTGCTAAAGCTCATGGGGACAGGATGAGAGATTCAGCCTCTCTCACCCTTCAGAGATGTGAAGTCCCAGCTCTCATCCTCCCAAGGGTGACCTGCTTGCCACCATTGGCTCTAGACCTGGCAAATGGGACTCATCCAATCTTGCTGTGCAGCTGTGCTGTTGTAGTGAACAATGGAACATTACTACACCAATGAGAAAATCAGCATCAGGGAGCCTAAAAATGGTGGCATGTAGGTTTAGTAGGGCGTGTCCAGCATGGTACGTTCCCTGGGACCTGGTTCTGTGCTCATCTGATGCACACAGTAAGTCCTTCTTGGTTTCATGGCCTGAGGTTCCTTCCAGTGGGAATTGCTCAAAAGTGGTGAGCCTCCTTGTAGGTCTCATCCCAATGCAGTTATACTGCTGTATGAAACCAGGCTGAAAGCTGTTGCAGGTCCACCAGTTTAACAATGGCCCAAATAGCTGAGGAGCAAAGGCACTTCCTGACAGGCAATTCCCTGGATCCTACTTCTGAGTGGTGGCCTTGCTGATGGTTGAATGACAGGCACAATACAGAGGGGCATACACTGTTTGCAGCAGCAAATTAAGCAACTGGGATGGAGGAATTTTGTCTGAGAAGAAGGCATATGCAGGTGTTCAGTTTTAAACACCTACCTATGGGACCACTGACAACACTGGATTACCTGTATGTGTTTACTAGGCAGATGCTCAAGTATTTTGCTGATCTGTCATGGCTGTAAGGGCAAGCTTTCTCTTCTGAGGTTTTTGAGGGTTTCTTTTCCCAGACCTGAAACATTTTGGTTTCTCCTTCTCCACGTTAAAGTGATCTACCTATAAACCTTCTTGAAGTTCTAGCACAAAAACTTCTGCTTAAAAAACGAGGAAAGAAATGCAAAAATGACTGAGTTCTAGACTAGTATAATGGTTAAAACAAATACAAACCAAGAGACTAGAAAAGTTTGAAATCATGGTGTTTGAGAGGCTAAGTCACTCATGTTAATCAGGGCTCTATCAGCTGAAGAGTTTCAGATATGGATGGAAATTTGGGCCTCAAATGTTGGTCTTCCTCAGTTTAATTGATGTCTGTTCATTGTGGATTCAGCCAGCTCAGCTGTTGCAGTTCATATATCCTTCTTTCAGTTCCTGTCATCAGAATTTGCAACGTGTTCACTCATGATGTAACACAAAGCATTAGTTTTGATTAAACACAACATGCTGAACCCATTCAGAAAAAAACTTGTTTCCAAAGATTGTTTCCTGTTTTGTGTAATGTGTTGATCTAATAGGCACAAGTACTTCATTTAAGGGACCCCTCCACCTGCCAAAAAAGACCCCTTAAAAATACCACAAATTTTCAGACCCTTATATTCTTTACAAAATATCCTAGTTGAGTAATTTGATTTTTAAACGTTTCTTTCCTTGAGCTGATAATGATTGAAAATTAACTTACTCTTGTGACTAATTACTTTCATTGTTTCAAAAAATTTTGTATCACTGGTAATCACTGTAGAGGTCGACAGTCAAGAGTCTTCACAGGTATTTGGTAAAAATTTTGGGTGTTTGATATTTATCACAAAATTTCCAGTTTTTTTAAGTTGTCTGTACTATTAGAACCACTGAGATTGAAAACATCTTACTATAATATTCATTTTTTAGAGTATGTGTTACAAAAAAGATATTTCTGGACTCTCTTGACAGATTCAGTTTTGGGTGAGGTAGATCTGGAATGTGAGTAAAAATGAGAATAACAGAGTGTGTTTTCATAGATGTATTTATTCATAGCAAGTGGTAGAATTGCAATCCATTTTAGCTGATTTTAGTATTTTTAAAAAAATGCAGGTTAAAAGTTTGGCAAGCTATTTTACTTCTTATTTTTCAGTGTAACTTAAGAATTACTTATTTAAAATAATCATTCTTTACAAAGCTTTATAAAATTCTTTACAAAATAAAGAGATCCATTTGTCTTTTATTTTTAAAGCCATGGGAGTGCAAAGTTACTGTTTTGCAGAATAGTATAAAGAGACACGTTTTTCAAAACCCTTTCTGATAGTGTTCCCCTTCATTGCTCTGTAGTACTTTCCATTGCTGTCTAGTAACTCACCATATGAACAACTGTTTCTGAAGACCTTCTCTTTGCTTGTTTTTTTTTCTGCTGGCAACCAAACCTGGCCATTTTTTATGTAATCTTCAAACATATCTCATAAATTGTCTATAAAAAGTTGATGTAAGCGTGCATGTCTGTGCATGTGGTGTGTTTGTTCTCTGCTAGTTTCCTCTAAAATTTACTAGAAACATCACTTTAATAGCAGGTGGGAAATAGAATGATTTGCTGATGCATTTCACTTACTTTACAATATGAAAGCAGCAAATGAATACTATCTTTGGCAGCAAACAAACAGTCACTTTAAAAAGTACTTTGCTGATTGCTCTTGTTTTATAGTCTCTGGTGTACCATATCTACTCTTCTGCCCAGGCAAGTTATTCTGACATAATGTAAACATAATGTATTGGTTATTTCTTTTGGCCAGGATAACTGCCCCCTTCTGCCTAACTCTGGCCAAGAAGACTTTGATAAAGATGGCAAAGGAGATGCCTGTGATGAAGACGATGACAATGATGGTGTCGAAGATGATAAAGTAAGAAGTGTATCTGTCTGCAGTACATTTGACCTAAACATCTTATTTTAAGGAAAACCATTACTATTGTTCAGAGTTTCAGCTGAGTTATTCTGCACTTCCTTCCCTGAATGCTGTGTAGTGCAGAGTAAAGCTGTGTTCAGTCAAAGGAGAGTAGTACTGTGCAGAGCAATGCAGCCTGGGGAACCCAGGGCTGAACTATGTTCTCTGAATCAGTTTTGAGTTCAGTGATGTACATGAAAACAGTTTAATAGAAAGTGGTATTGGATTTTTTATACTGTAATGGGAGCATGATAAGTCTACTGTATTTGAAAGCTGGTAAATATTATATATATGATGTTACTTTTATTCATTGTAACTTGTTTCTAAAACAACTATAAACACAGTTAGTATCAAGGGGAAATGATGGGAGGAAAATACCTAGCCTGGTTCACATTTTCCTTCAGATCTGCCCTGAAGACAAATTCATTTACCTGCAGAGCCTAAAAGATAGTCACTTAGCCTAAAACTGTTGCCCATGTACATTGAACAAAAAGACAGAGGCACTTTCAGAGTGTGCTTCACCCTGGCTTTTCTGAACATGTTTAGGATGAGTGAATTGGTATTAGAATTTTACTGTTCCTCTTTGTTCCCTTTAGAGGGAACCTAGATGCTCTAGAGCTTCACATGGTTAAAGTTGGGTAAGAGCTGTGTTCATGGGGTCTCTATTTGGAAAACTTAAAAAAACCCCCAAAGAATCATTTGATAAAGTAATATGATTTATTATGTATATTTTTTTAAATTGTAGCTAGAAGTTGTTTTATGAACAGCATAAGATTTTGACTTGCCTCTATATGTTGCCCTTGATTATATGAAACATATTTCTAGGGAATTTAAAATATTGTGCTAAAAAAATTATTTCCTAGTAAATGTCGGTTTTTTTCTCTTTAGCAGAGAAAAAGTAGTTTAAAGATTTTTTCCTTATGCATCCCTTCAGATTCCATGACACTGATGTGGCCTTCACTCCCATTGTTTTGGTTTTCTTTCTTTCTTCTTTGCATTTCACACAGTACTTTCTCATACCTGTGCAAAACTCCATGTGTAATTTGGGAATGTGTGAAACATAAGAATTCTTCTTCTGGCAGATTTTGAAATTAAAATGGTAGGAAATTTTCAAAAGTTCATTAAAAGGAGTGGTCTCAGGGAAAAATATTTTTGATAAATGACAGTATTTCATTTTAACATTTTTAAAAAACTTTTTACCTTTTATTATCATGTCCAGTAGAACACAGCCAACAAAAAGTCAATACTTGTTTAAATTGAAAAATCAAAATATGTGATATAAACTTGAAAATGCTGACACTGGTTTGTTCCAAAAAAGTCAGAGTAACAATTCTAGTTGGTTTTTTTTTTTTTTCAAAAATTATAAAATGCAGCTGAAGTTGGCCTGATTTTGCAACATGTTCTGTTTTGGTTTTTTTTTAAGCACATGTACCAGTGATACACTTTTATTTATATATCTGAGTACAGATCCGGTTTAAAATGCCTGTTGCTCTCCTTGTGAGATATGGAACACAATTCACATGTTTTGTACAAAACAGACAGTGAGCCAGGCTGTCCTGATGCCATCCTGTTACCACCAAGATCTTCAGTATAGGTACAGCTTGTCCATTGAAAAAATAATGGATTAATATTTGATTTTTGAACTCTGTCCAAGATGAACAGGAGTTACCACTTCATAGTATGCTCTCATGAGTTGTGGTTTATATTGTGAAATCTTCTATTTTTTCTTTACTAGGACAATTGCCCTCTTCTGTTCAACCCTCGTCAGTTTGATTATGACAAGGATGAAGTTGGTGACCGCTGTGATAATTGCCCCTATGTGCACAACCCTGCTCAGATTGACACAGACAACAATGGGGAGGGTGACTCGTGTGCTGTGGACATTGATGGAGATGGTATGATTTCACTTTTGAGAATTAGGTGCTGTTCCACAAGTGCACTTTGCTTTATGCCCAGTAAAATGGGCTACCTGCTTTTATACATGGAATAAAATTGGGTCTAGCAGCTCAAAGACAGAGAAGGCTGAAATTATCTGACCTGTGTAGTATAGTTGCCCATACAGTCCCTAAATGACTACAATTAATATTATTAAAGAATAAATCACAGCAAGTCTTTATCAGTGTAATCTTAAAAAAAAAAACTCTTTCCTTCATCTGTGTTCCAAAGTAATCAGGGTCTAATATGACACTTGTGTTGACTTTTCCTTTTCCTTTTAGGGAGGGAAAAGAACATCAGAACATTCATGCAGTTAAGACAATATCCATAGTAAAGTAATCTGCTTTTCCATGAATGTATGCAAAGCTCACAGTAATCCAAATACACATTTTTTTGTATGTCTTTAAATATTGTTTAAAGTGTTTATTTCATCTGCCAGTACATTCCTATATAACCCCAATGTGGTCAGAATTAAGAAGGGGGAAAAACACTTAAGTATCATTCAAAAATCATATCCCTGCAGCATTTCAAATGTGTGAGGATCCAGAAATACTAAAAGTTGAAGAAATCAATTCACAGGACATAATCAGCCCTTATTCTAGCAAAATTCCATAGAAAGATACCTACAGAAAACTTTATCATAGCAAAAAAAATGGAATTGATACCATAATTTTTCTTTCTGTTAGTCTTAACTGTTTCATTTTGTAGCAATGGTGTTGTAGCAGTCAGAAAGCTTATGAACCCCTTAAGAGCCTTGCTTCATTACTGGTGACTCCTACAGTTTATGGCTGTCTGTGTTGGATGTTGTATCATTTTGATTTTTTCAATATTTTGTTGTTTTTTTTCCCCTAGATATTTTTAATGAACGAGATAATTGTCCTTACGTCTACAACACAGACCAGAGTGACACAGATGGTGATGGAGTTGGTGATCAGTGTGATAATTGTCCATTGATGCATAATCCAGACCAGGTAAATGATGGAAACAGTTTCCTTAATGGTAATATCAGAACAAGGGCAGAGAAAAGAACACAGGAATTGCTATCAGTCTGTGTACGGGACAGCTGAAGAGGTGGATCTATATTGCTCGCTTTCGCATCTCACGTTGTGAGATTTCTTTGTATTAGATGAAAGGGAAGTACACTGATGACTCCTTTAATCTATCTGCAAATGAAGCCCTTCCCTGCTAATATCTTGGGGACCTGATCTTACCCACTGGTAGAAGAATAAGTAGCTATACTAGCTTGAAGTTATGCTTGTGCTTTAAGTCATTGTTGTCAGTTGTCACAGTTGTCATTGTGGTATCATTTGTCACTACAGAAACCCTTGAAGAGAAGTGTTGAGCAGTTAAGTACCAGGCTGTTCTTTTGCATTGAGTAAAAATTATAAAATTACTCTGTAAATTTTTTTTTTGGGATAGACTGATGCAGATAATGACCTTGTTGGTGACCAGTGTGACAATAATGAGGACATAGATGAAGATGGCCACCAGAACAACCAGGATAACTGCCCTTACATCCCCAATGCTAACCAGGCTGACCACGATCAGGATGGTAAAGGAGATGCCTGTGATCCTGATGATGACAATGATGGTGTCCCAGATGACAGGGACAACTGTCGCCTCAGATACAACCCTGAGCAGGAGGACTCAGATGGTAAGAACAAGGTCATGTGAATTTCATTTAGTTCTTAGTACCTTATTTTGATCGTGGAGTATTAACATCTGGTGAAGAGAGACTTCACATCAAACTGAGCTGCTTTTGACATTTGAGACACCGTGGAATTTGATGGAGCTGAACTGGTCAGTTTGGTCCAGGGTTAGAGCATTAGGAAGCATCTTTGACAGGAGCTCAAGCATATATGTACTTAATTATAGAAGAAAACCTTTAACAAATTTAAAAAAAAAAAAATCCATGTTTTTTTTAATATTCTTATTTTCACATTTAATTGAAATACTAAAAGTCTCGGAAAATATTTCAAAAAGCTTGAATTTCAAATGTCTTAAAAAATGAAAAGGGAGCTGTTTCAAAACAAGTTACCATCTGAAAATTAAAATGGAAAAAATATGGTTTACTGCTCTGTTTTATTTTGAAAAACAGGCCATTTTCCAAGATTTTTAAAGTCTAAAAGTATTGTTAATTTTTAATTATTTTTTAAAAATTTACTCCTGAGCAGCTTTTCTCAAATTTTCTTTATAGGCTGCTTTAAATGTGGCTTGATGACATACATGTCACAGTTTAAAAAATGGATATATAATTGGTCTTTTTTTCCATTTTTATGGTAAAATTTTGCTGGTCACCTCAAACAGTCCTTCTCTATGCTTGGCATTATTTAAATAATGACATAGTGATAGTTTCACAATTATAATTTTAATTTTGAAAACGTTTATGATCCTTTGAAAACCACCAAATATGTTTACAATAATGACCCTTGCAATAAATACAGGTAAGCAATATCTGTTCCAAGTTATACAACTTGCTGGAGTCGTTCCATGGCTACGCTGTAGAAATTGAAAGCAGAATTTATTACCTACACAATATTTTTTTTTGTACATTTAGAAAGATAAAAATGCTGAGCCTTGTCTGATTTCCTGGTAAGACAACTGCTGTCAGTAGGAAGTTTCTGCTTGGTAGTCAGTAGTAGCTCTTAATTTATATAACCTTTCAGTCCTATAATATGTGTCCAGAATATCTTTGTACTTGCCAGTCCCTGGAATAGCCCCTTAATTTCATAAATCCAGAATAAGGGTGACCCCAACCTGAGGTAGTTTAAGTCATCCATTACCTGGATCTTGTAAGGGAAACTACACTGATGTATGGATTAATGATTCAGAAAATCATATATTTAATCAGTTTAGCCATCTCATCACTGTTATTAGCAGCAGGCCCAACAGAAATCTTGGAAGAGGGGTAAATAAAGCCAAAAATTGCTCCCATGCTCTTGAAAATGTGAGTTTTAGCATATGAAGATGAGGCCCTGGAGAGTGCTGTTGGATGTGACTGGATAAACAAACACTTTCTAACTTTCCTTGACAGGGAATGAATGTTGTCAGCAGCAAATCATTACCAAATGAACATCAGTTGGACTTCCAGTGAATAATTAGATTCTTCTGTGAATTATCTCTTTGATTTGGCAAAGGAAACAAAATAGGAAATTCATTCCTTTTTCTCCAAAAAGTGCTAAAACAAACAGGTGGAGGAGCACACAGCTGGTCAGGATTTGGAGTTCTCTATGGCAGATATCCAGGGTGGAAAATGGGACCATTTTACCACGTATCTGAGCTGCAGGGAGCCCTGAGATACTAGTTGTTTCATTTTTCTCTAATTACTCTTTTCTTTGTGGCTGTTGCCTAAAACTCCTTCTGCTTTCTCTCTGAAAGCTCCGTACTTGGGAAATGCTGTGTTGGTTAGTCATGGTAAGGTAGCTTTCCATTTTTCTGTGAAACATCTAGTAGTAGATCAGTATTGAATGAGCTGGGTCATTGCTATTTCCCACTGTGTTAATTCCCATGTTCTTAGGGCAGTCATAAACACTGGGGGGAAAAAAAAAAGAAAAAGCAGATGCTCTGCTATGTGAGGATAGAAACAAATTTGTAGGCAGCACTGGTTTTGCATTAGTACCCAGTGTAATACCCAGTGATTTCTGTTGTAAAAGTTGGAGCCATTTGGGAATTTGTTTCTGTACTTGTCTAGCCAAACTTTTCTACATTATTTTCAGGTCTTTGTACTATTGTATGCAATGGACCAAGAGAGTCATTGGCAATGGGATTTTTTATAGATGCCTCCTTTCACTTCTTGCTATTTGAGGCACGTCACATTTCCTGGTTTCCATTAATATTATGGGTAAACTAAGAAAGGAAATAATTTTTAGTTTTTATAAAATATTGAGTGTAAAAGTAGTTGAGCAGAAGCAAAACTATAGATAAGCTGTATTTTTTGTTCTCTAAAAAACTTCTTGTAATTCATATAACAAAACTTAATTTTTTCATTCCTCTGAGGCTAGTCCTGTTGAATACAGTGCTGCCTTCTTTTCTCATACATTTTTCTGAAGCATATGTTTTTTATACGTCAAATTGTTCTACCTACAAGTGAAGGAGTGGCTAAGCATGTATGCATATTTTACTGCAACACTCTTCCCCCCTCTCTTTTGACATAGAGGTGACACGTCTGCAGTCTGAAGCATCTTAGATGGATTGTTGCAGAAAGAATCTTAAGACAGTGATAAGAGTCTGAAAAAAGGTTTAATATGATCAACAATATATAAAGATTTCGTAATGTGTGGAAGATTAAGATTTTAATGCAATTGTTTGAGTTGATTTGCACAGCACATATTAAAATGTGGTGTTGTATCCACATCTGGAACAAATCAAACTGAAAATGTAATGCAAGCATTAGTGAATTACGTCGACATAGCAGACTTCCAACTATTCCCACCCTGATTCCAAAGTGGTGTATAGACTGGGGCTGGATAAATTGCTAACAATTGCCTTTGCTTATTCACATTGCTTGCAGGTGATGGCAGAGGTGATATTTGCAAAGATGACTTTGACAATGACAACGTTCCAGATATTTATGATGTGTGCCCTGAAAACAATGCCATCAGTGAAACTGATTTCAGAAAGTTCCAGATGGTCCCTCTGGACCCCAAGGGAACAGCTCAGATTGATCCCAACTGGGTTATTCGCCACCAAGGCAAGGAACTGGTGCAGACTGCTAACTCTGATCCTGGAATAGCTGTAGGTGAGTATCAGATGTCAGTCATCATCTTTGGAAAAGTAACCAGTGATTTTGTGATAAGGAAAGGGAAAAAAAAGTAGATAAATGCACCTTTTTGGTGCTGCAAACTTTGGACTAACCACAGAGACAGTGTATATGCCTAAAGTAAAAACAGCTCAATGCTGCCTGCATTTGTTGTCCATTCATCTCATCACTGACTGTAACATACATAAAATACACAATTATAAAAATTTATATTAGTATAGTGCCTGCTGTCTTCCATGCCCCTTGTAAGCAACTTATTTCTCTCCAGAAGTCTCCATGCAGGCAAGTGTAATTACCTCCTGTAATTACTCATCTTCTATAGGTAAGGAAACTGAGAAATACCACTTATGACCCCTGTCAAAATTCAGGATGTACCTGGGACTGTTGGGTGTGTGCAACTGGACCCAGCATTGTAACTCAATGGTTTGTCTCTTTTGTCCTCTCCCAGGCTACGATGAGTTCACCTCTGTTGACTTCAGCGGGACATTCTATGTTAACACAGACCGCGACGATGACTATGCCGGCTTTGTGTTTGGCTACCAGTCCAGCAGTCGGTTTTATGTTCTCATGTGGAAGCAGGTCACTCAGACCTATTGGGAGGACAAACCCACTAGGGCTTATGGCTATTCTGGTGTGTCACTCAAAGTAGTGAATTCAACGACTGGCACTGGTGAACACTTACGAAATGCTCTCTGGCACACAGGAAACACCCCTGGACAGGTGAGAGATTTGAAACTTCAGGCCAACAGTGCATGACTAATATTTTAAAAATAAGGGACATGTTTCAAAAATAATTTCCTTTCAAACCTCAATTTTTGCAGATGTTTATCAGTTTTTCTTCAATAACCTTATTAGTCGTGTCAATAATAACATTTGCATTTTGTTTCAAAGAAAATCACACATATAAAAGGAAAGATGAGGTGTGATCAAAAGGAGAAGGAGTGAGAGGTCTCAGTCATGCACAGATCCTTTGTTACTTTTATATTGGCATTTACTTCTTTGGTGTTCCAGCTTGTTTGAATTATACATGGTTTAGAGTACAGTAACCAGTGACAGAAAAAGAGAAAAGAAATTAAAGAAAAGAGAAAAACTGCTGCTGTTCCAAATGGGGTCCAACCATGGAAGGAACTTGTGCATTTTGGAAATTAGGTTAGTAGGGCATCAGATGTGGATAGGAATTGATAGGACTGTTACTGAGTGAGAATTTTCAAGGGGCTACCACAGGCAGTAACATCTGTGCAAGCTGCAATCCCTCTCCCTCACTGGAGGCACTCGTGCGGCATCAACTCTGTCAGCATGGGTGCGTATATGTGCAAACCTGAAGAGTTCCAGAAGCATTTGGGTAATACTCTCGGGCACATGATGTGACTCTTGGGGATGGTTCTTTGCATGGCCAGGAGTTGGACTTGATGATCCTTGTGGGTCTCTTCCAATTAGGCTGATTCTGTTACTTAGTAAGGGAAGTCAAGGTTCGATGCTGTAATGGTCTTCAGTGACTCTAGCTATGAAACTGCAGATGGATAACTGATCAACAGTTTAAGACAGAAATTTCCATTACTCTCACCCCATAAAAGAAGCCTTTTGATCATACAGTCAAATGTTAAACTATTTTCAGTTTCATGCTCTGCAGAAAATCAGCTTTGGCTGTATGTACAGTTACTATGGTGGATGTACATTTACTGGAGCACGGTGTGTTTCTAATAAGGCATTTGTATTCCTACTGTAGGTGCGTACTTTGTGGCATGATCCCAAGAACATTGGCTGGAAAGATTATACTGCTTACAGGTGGCATTTGATTCATAGGCCTAAAACAGGATTAATAAAGTAAGAAATATTTCTGTACCTCTACATTTTGTAGTAGCAATACTTTTGTCTCTGTTGATTTAAAAGCTATGTTATCAGTTTCATTGTTGTTTCTGATAATTATGTTACTTGTGTGACAGTTTGTCCAATATTTTGGGAACATTTTGTTATCTTGAGAATAAGTTATTTTCCTTTTCAGATGTATTTAATTTAGTCTGGATGGTTCAATATTTACATCAGCTAAATACCCTTAAATTAAAGAAAAAAACCCAGAATTCTTTCTCAATGGCTCTTCTGTAAAGAGACCAAAAATTCCTGAGCAAAACTAAAAGCAAGATTAGAACATGAGATTGCTCCCCAGCCTGTGGAATTTCAGTGAATGAAATTAATTAGAAACATGAGCATTGCCTCAGGGAAGTAGGCCAAGGGCCTGTCTACTTCAGCATCCTGTCTCCCGTAGTGGCTTATACAAGACACTGCAGAAGTGGCCATGAGCACATCTGTAATGCACACAAGGAGCTGTGGCATATGACTTTCTGTAGAGCCCAGCTGTTTAGCTGATGTTCCAAAGACTGAGCGTTAACTGCCCATGTCGGTTTTATCTTCTACTCACTACTGGAACTGTAAAGGATATTTTTCATGGGGTAGAGTCAGACCTTACCTCTAAAGGTCTTGTTTGTTCTTATGTGCAGGGGATTTTCATTTGTCTGTGAAAGACAAAGTGTAGACAAATTAGGATAGACCAAGTTACCTGTTTCTTGGAAAGAGAGGAGTTTCTTTATGGATCGGTGTATTGCAGTGCAAAGCATTGACCGACACAGGTCAACAGGAAACTTGATTTTTTCATTCATGTTGCTGTTACCTGTAACTTCCTTTACAGAATCTACATAGGGTCAGACAAAAGATGTTACCACTGGTATCACATTAAATTAATCTAGAACGACAAACTCTGTGGTTTGGGGCATTAAATTCCTTCATGCTTTAGGGTGTTCTGATAGAAAATTAATTATTTCACTCATGTAGTCATGAAACAATTCTATTTGTACAGAAATGTCAATTCCATATGAACATGATCAGAGCTATGTAACTTTTTTTTTGGGTGGGATGAATGAACTATTAAACTCTTCCCATATGTTTTGGGTTCTTGATATTTTGAGAATTATACTAAATAGGGTTATATGAACATGAAAATCTGTCATTTTTTTGCCATTCTTTTCACCATCCATTAAATACTGATTTCAGGGAGCAGTTTCATACTTGTCTTTGTGCACATTTCAGGAAATAAAACACTTCTAGGAAGCTGCTCAAGTGTTTTCATTCTCATGTGAAGCCATCTGTATTGCTCTGTATAAAAAATGTATTGTCAATTGAAGCAGGACACTAATCTCTGCCACCAGAGACTAGTCTAATTAACAAACTATAGAGTAATTCTCATTTGGCCCAGGAGACTGAGAGCCTAAAAATCTTGATTGTCTCAAGGTCTTCCAGGAGAAGTGGAGGATCCAAGTTTGAGGAAATGCAGTCTTTCTGATAAAGAAAGAAAATTAAGTCCTGTCTTTCGAGGTCTTTTGTCTCCAGGGTGGATGCCTGAAATACTAAAAAAAACTCCAAAAACCAAAAAATCCAAGTTCTCCTTTTCCAATTTATTATCAGTCTAGCTGTTAGTGTCCAAATCCTTCCAGCTTTCATTAAGCTCTTAAAATGTCTGAAATTGAGATTCAGCATGTCTCCAATTAATGTTTTGTTTGACTCTGAAGGGATGGTTCTTCCAATTTCTGATGTTGGCCCTTGCACCTAAAGATAAATAAATCAGCTGTTCACACAGCTGCAAAGACAGCTTTGCTCAGTGATGTGACAAGGTCGTGTGCTAACCCCTGAGTTCACTGGGACAGGGGCTTATCAGTGAATGCTCGTACATGAAATAGTTCATTCCAGGAGACATGACTGTTCTAAATAAAGAACTGGGAAATCTTTTGCAGATGGTGTGCATAAAATCACTTAAGGAGCAGCCCCACTGCTTCTGATTAATGTGTTATGGCTGCCAGCCAAGTGGGTGTGAGATAAGGATGAGAAGTGATCCCTACAATGAGGTTGGGTTTTCTGGTACCTTGTTAAAATTAATTCTGTTTTAGTTTTTAGAGACTGTTACCAGCTCTTACACTGGACACTGTATTATCCTCCTTGTTTAATTTATGTTCTTCTTTACAGAGTTCTGGTTTATGAAGGGAAACAAGTCATGGTGGATTCTGGACCAATCTATGATACAACTTTTGCTGGTGGACGATTAGGTCTTTTTGTCTTCTCTCAAGAGATGGTCTATTTCTCTGACCTCAAATATGAATGCAGAGGTTAGTTACAGAAAATGTCTGGAAAACACTGAAGCCTTTGATAACTTGTGGAGCAAGCACAAAGTGTCTAAATGAAAAGTATCCTCTAAATGAAAAGCAATCTGTAATATCATAGCATTTATTTGTTATTTGCATCATATTGATTTGTTGAAATGCCATGAATGCCCCTTGCTCCTACGGTAATCTTCATTTGAATAATAAACCCCAGATGTTTAATACTATCCACATGTAAAAAATGAGGTAGAAATTTCTGAGAGAGACTTGCTTAGAATTCTCTCTGTATATCCACTGTCCTCTGTAGGCTATTTCTCTGTAGTATGTCCTGCAGGCAGAAAGATACTTCTGGATCACGCCTCTTTCAAGAGGCATGGAAAAGAGAGCAGATATCTTTAATGAGCATGTCTGCCTGTAATGCCTTGTCTGAAATGTTTTGAAATACAGAAAGTGCTTTTCCAGGTTTTATTGTATATGATTTTGTATATACATTTAGATACACAGCTGCACATACACATGCTTGTCTCTTTCTATATGTAGGCTTATGTGTTTTTATATAAATGTCCTCCCATTTGTAGGAAAATGAAGAACAGAAAGCATTGTGCTGCATCTCTTTAGTGTATCCTGGTGGAGTTCTTGTGTGATTGACTTCCTAACCAAAAAAACTCCAACCACAATTTTCTCCCATTTCTTTCAGATGCTTGAGCAATGGTTGCTGCATTACCAGCAAGTACTGTAGATGCTATGCAACCCAGACACCTCAGTACACCCTGGTACTCCCAGTTTCTATTTTTGTGTACCTCCTGCCCTCTGTCCTCATGCTCCACTCTCCAGGATCCTCCCAGCTGCCAGGAGTGCTTCAGCCATCCTTCCACCCAAGTGCCTTCTCACAGCCAGGACTAATGAAACCTAAACGTGAACGTCGGACCCACCACTGAAGCAAAAGCAGATTGATACATTAGAACACTTTTGTAGAGTGAAAACTTAGCAAAACGTGTTTGTTTGTTTACTCGTCTTTTTAAAAGAATGACGTTTACATATAAAAATGTAATTACTTAATGTATTTATATATATGGAGAAAAAGAGGGGGGATGATGATTATCAGTCATTATGTTTAAGTGAGGAAAAATGTGTTTTAATTTTTTGGGTCTATGGTTGACACTTCCTTGCTCTGATCAAGACTGGACTTCAGTAACAAAGCTTCTGGGTCTAATTTTAGCAAAGTAATGGAGGGCCACACCAACAGTGAAAATTACTTTGGATATTAAAGTAAAGATCAATTATAAACATTTCTTGATTCAAAAAGGTGCTTAGTTGATAAGGATACTCTTAGTAACACTCTAAAATTATAATTGGTAGAACTGTCAAATTTGCAACCTATAGCATTCTCTAGTAGGGGCTTTATTCAGGCCAAACAGAATTGAACTAGAAACTCTCATGTGAAAGGAAAGAGTGATTCATTTAAACATCTGAAGCTACCACTATTGTCTGACTTTCAAAAATTACTTCCAGTTGCCCTGTTTTCATCATATTCTGCATTGCCTTGTAATAAAGATTATACCATGACCATGTGGAGCAAAATGAACCTGAACCACTTTTCCACCTCTGCTGCAAAAAGCACTTTGACATCCTGAATCCTGATGTGGGTTTTTGAAAAGGTGGCAATGCCGCCATTACTTAATTCGGTAACATATGAATTTAAGGTTCCATTTATAAATATTTTGTTAGTATTTATGGTGATTATCACACCAAGCTACCTTCTCTGATAATTGATTCTAAAGCATATAATGCATCAGTAATACATTCACAAATAATATTTTAAAATATTTTAAAATATTTTTGAAAGCATATCAAAATATGTAGATACTGTCAAAGCATGACCTACACTTAAGTATAGTTCCATGGGTTATAGTCATGTATACTTTAAAGTTAAATGAATAATAATAAGGAATTTACAAATGGAACCTTAATATATATCCAGTTACCCTAATTTTAATATTTTTGTATTGTTACCTATGTCTGCTGTATATAGAACTTCTTAAATAATGCTGAAGGGGTACCAGTGTTTATTCTAAACAGATACAACAGTTACTCAGATAAACAATAGTATAGACATGTTTAACATTTTTGCTTTGTTTAAGTTGTATGAGCTTTGTTCACAAAAAGAACACACGCTGGTGTAATTTTATTCATAGATGGGATACCTGATGGAAGAATACAGTACCTCTGCCTTCTTCTAGGGCACAGTGAGCTAAATGTCGAATCAACTTTTTCTCCCTTGAAATAGATTTTGTTGCTATATTCATTAGAAAGGAATCAACAGTTGCTGGCTTTATTGCACATTTTATAGTATTCATATTATCAAATCTTTTTTTTTATTATTTTATTTCAGTTTGTTTTATTGCTGTTTTTTCTTTTGTTTTGGATTTTTTTTTCACAAATCCTTTTCATGAGGTTTTTAAATATTTCAGTTTCTTTTGGTGTTTCAAATGGCATCCCCAAGTTCCAAGCAGAAAGGAGGATGACTTCATTAAATGTAATGAGTAATGGCTGTGTAGGGTTTTTTGTTTTGTCAGAGAGAGACATCAGTTTAGGGATGAAGATGTTAATATTTGGACTGTATCATAATTTTCCTATTCTATGTAAATTATTTATGATGGGGTTTTTTAATTTCTTTTTCTTTTTTTTTCCTTGCAAGTGTGTGTGAGAGAGTGAGATTGATGAAATTTCATTTTGTTTTGCCAAAGATTGTAAATAATTATTTATTTGTTTACAAGGACGGACCTTTATCAATTGACGTCCTGATTCATTTAGTCAGATCCTCATTTTTATATATATATTTTAAGAAATTAATAATAGGAAATAAACTGTAAAAAGGTTTTATAATCCAAAATCTCTTTACCTTTTTTGTAGTTAAAGTTTTTCTTTAAAGAAAATATTCCATTCCCCTTAGCCCTTAGTTAAGCCTCTTGCCTTGCTGTAAACCAGTTTATTTCAAGCAAACCATCTGTTGCTTTGCTAAAAAATCACTGACTGTCATCTAAGGTTGTAAACAGCAGGTTTCCTAGTATCTCTGACAAGACATCATTCCCCATGAAGTCTTTATCTGGCAAACAATCACAAATTTTATTTATAGCGTTGTGAATGAGAAATTTTGATCCCACCTCTCTGTATTGTGTCTTGGCCCATGTGTTTGAACAAATATATCTTATTTTGCAACTGCTGCTTCTCTGAGTCCCATCTGAGTCATTGGGATTCGTTGGTGTGAGTGGGGATTGCCTTCCTGCTGGAGAATTTCAGGAACCAGTGAATCATCACAAACCAAAAAGAATAAAATATAAGAAAATAATTCTTAGCATGAGACATCTTTCAATGAGTATAAACTACTGCCAGGGAGGGGAATTTGGGTTAGGAAAAATAAGAATGCCCAGCATGTCAAAATGCCAGTTTTGAGGTGTGAACAAACCCAAGTTCTAACTTTTCTTTACCTAAAAATATCGCAGCTATTTGGTTTCCTTGGCTTTTGATTCCTGTGAGAGTACTTGAAACTTTACACAAGAAAGCCATGTAGTCTTCAGTACATTTTTTGATGAGTCTTTTAAAACAATATAAATGTTCAGTCTTGTAGACAGCTGCAAGGACATCCATGATTGACATTATTCAGCTAATAGAGTGATCAGGAACTTTTTATCTGCTTTCTCAAGAGTTTTGTAAAACACTGGTATGGATCTTCATGAGAGTTTTGAACACGAGCACTTATTTATGATTCTATGGGGAAAAAATCTCTTCATGGCACCGAACAAACCCCCACAAAACTAAACACAGGGAAATAAAATGACTGGAAATGTGTGAAAACATAACAGCAGCATTTTAACACTAGTACAGGGTCTCACAGAAAAACAGGAGGGAAGGACCAAAAAAACCAAAATTGCTGTGAATGAGTAGGTTCACCAAAGCAGTGGCATCCTCTGACCTGTGTCCATTGTTCTAACTATGTTTTTTAAGGCTTTTGAAGATACTCAGAAGTATTTGCATAATCTGGTAAAAATACATACTTAAAAATTTTAGAGAGTCTGCACTTCTTGTTCCCAAAAAGAGATGGGTATGGAAGAAGAAGCCCTGTGGAGAGGCTGTTTTTTCTCACAAGGGGAAGCTGAGTAGAGCAGGTGAGGATTCTGCCACTAACACATGAGAAATACTAAGCAGAATTTTTTCACTTCCCCAGGCATCAGGCTTCCACCTACTAATATTCAGTGATAAATTTCCTCACCTTTAAAATAGTTGTTATGTCTTGTATGTATCTTACTGGTTTTGGGCCAGCCAGAAAACCAGGAAATCCTGAAATCCCGAAATCCTCCTAAAATTAAGTTCTGATGAGACTTCTTGACCAGTTTTAAAACATGGGGGTTTTGGGTAAACTTTGGATAAGCCACTGAATTCTGAAAAGCTAAGCTGAACTCACAGTATTTAAGGATTTGTCCATTATAAGAGAAACACATTTGCTATGGTTTCTTCCAGAAAGAAAGGAAATAAATCCACCCAAGGATTATACCTGTGATTTTGCACAGCAGGCAGCCCAAATAATAGCATCATGACTGCTAACATATGTATGTACTCCTTGCTAGCTACACAGTGGGGCAGGAGCTGAACAGACTATCACAGTCAGCTGGCCAAACCCTCGACTTGGTCAGCTCAGTGGGAGTTTTGCTACAGACTTGAGTGGTAGCTGGATGAGATTCAGTGTTCGATTTGTGCTCCAGATATCCATAAAGAGCTCTAATGCTTGCATGGGAACATCTGCTCTCTAAAGCCATTTGAAAAAAAAATGTAACTATGTAATAACTTGGCACAGCATTGTTTCCATTGTGGAGAAGACCACCCTTGTAGATCAGGAAGGGGGACTTTGAAGGAAAAGAAACCTGGTGCTGATTAAACCAAAGGTTCTTCTAATCCATTATCCTGCTTCTTGAAAGCTGCCGGTATCAAATTCACCAGAGGAAGGTGTCAAATATTTATCATTAAAAACCATACATTAGCACTCCTGGAAGGGAAAAATCCTTCTTAGCCCCACGCAGTTAATGGGTGGGTCTGCCTTTGTGCCTGTGTGGTTTATTTTGCACTAACATAACTGCAAATATTATTGTTATTCATATAAATATCCCAGATTTTTAATCCCACTTCTCCTCCTATTCAGAGCTCTGTAGATTGATGATACACTCGATGCAGTATAAATTTCCTTTTACCAATTTCATGTCTGTTGCTGTTTAATTTCATTGACAGGCTTGATTTCTCGCAGACTTTGGAAAGGAAGGAATAGTATTGATTTCATCATAAAACTGTGTGTTAAAAAAATAATATCCTACTTTGCTTTTACTGCTTGTGTGCATGTGTCTGTAATGGGTTCATGTGGTACATCAAAGGTACAAGAATTTCCTCTGCTTGCTGAAAAGATCAGCTGTTGTGTTGTTGCAATTTTGTTTTAGGTACAGGATGCCCGCCAGGTTTATGGCCTTCTTCAAATCTATCATTCTAGCTCTTGTACAGATATATCATACATGAACATGCATACATGGAGAGAAAAATCTACGTATTTTGCAAAGGTTAAGTATCTGTGCTTGGCTTGTTCGTGATGCCTTCCCTAGCCAGCTGCTACTGGCCACAGCTGGAATCAGGCAAATGGGTTGGACAGATCTTTTACAACCTTTTCTCCTGTCAATTATCATTGATCATTACCTGTTCTTCTTGATATATTTAGAGCTAGAAGTGTTTGGTGTTTCTCCTCTACAAGCAAGTGAATTTCTTTTCAGACACCTGCTCTCAGTTCTGAACTCTTTTCAGCACTGCTAAATGCACCCGTCTCTGGAAGCTGGAGGGCTGCACTGCAAATCACACTTCAAATCTTAGCAACAGCTGTAATAAGGTAACTTGTAATTTAGAAAGTGATTTTAATCATTGAGGTTACATAGTCTTTCAGTAACTTCTGGCAGATATAGTCTTGACACCCCCTTTAGAAGCTGATTTTCTCTCTTTAAATAATGTTGATGTAAAAGAAAACAAAGCAGAGGATAGCAAGCTGCAGGCACTGTCAGCAGCTGCAATGGATAATTTTTGATCAATCCTTTTTTTTTTGTACATGTGGAGAAAAAGAAACCTAATGGTTTCAATTTCATGCAAGGCAGTTTTTGATCATTCAATCCAGTTTTCTTCCTGGAGTGGCTGCTGCTGCCTTCTTGCAAGTAGCAACAACCTCCAATAGAAAGACATGGTTAAGGCACTCCTTACTGGTGAGACTGAAGTACTTTGGAATATTTTAGAGCTGGAGCCCGAGCAAATTAATCTGTCCTGGTTTTTAAAGATTCAGCTGCAGTGTCTAGGTTCTTGCAGCCAGAAGCAAAGGACCACCCATCTGGATGTGGATGTAATCCAGTGGGTTTAACTATATGCAGCAGCTCACCCTGGATGCTGAAGAAACAGGGACAGTGTCTCCAGCTAGTGTCTCTGAAACTAGAGACAATTGGAAGATCAATTGCTTTCTCAAGTGAGATTAAGTTCCAAAGATATTGTCAATCACTGTTCTAGAGATCAGCAGTTCTTCATTTTGAAAGTTCCAATGTTTGTAAAGGAGAGGGAAGAAAACCAGAACATTGTTAAATACTCAGGCTAAGATTTGCACAATTTTCAAAGAAATTGAGCATATACAGGCAGTAAAATGGCAAGAGACCACATTATTTTTTGGTTTTTTTCTTCTTGGAAATTCTGCTTTTTAAGTAATTTTTCTTTTAAACACTTTGCTTTCAGATTTGTTATTAGTATCTCAATGTAAAGCTCCCACTTATTTGAGAAGGAAGAAAACTCAATTTTACACAGAGGACACTGAGATGATTATTTTTTCTACAGTTCCAAATCCCTCCATAGTATTTAATTCATTGCTTTTGGTTGAAGACTTTATAGTTTCCTTTGTTTATTTAACAATGTTAAAATGGTCAACAATGATAAATTACCTTTTTGGATCAGCTTACTTGATGTCTCCACCAAAGACTGGTGTCTGAGCTTCAAATACACCTTAAATCAGTATTATTCATTAAATGGAAAGAAATTAAGCCATTCATGGTTATAGATAGGAAAATTTCCCAACTCGGCATAGCAGCTGTATTGTCCATCACTGGACAATCAAGAAACCTATTGTTCTTCATGCCTAGCATCAGCCATCCCTGTGGTGTGAGAAGATAATATCCTCCCACTCCTAAACATAAGGGAAAAGAAGCTGTAGCTGAACAGAAACGAAGCAGAGAGATTCTGAGCACTAGGGCAATGACTTTATCACAAGACCATCTGTTTTAAAACAAGAAGGCACAAGTCATTATGACATGAAAAAATCATCTCCTGTTATTTCCTGTTCAGAATTTCCTCTAACAATGAATTAACCTCCCTTTAAGAGAAATTAAGATAGGCAATCTTAGCTGAATGCTTCCATATTCCCTTGTTTACCTCTGAAAATTCTAGTTATTCATTCAACCATGGGGTACTATGCTGGAGACATAGATCAAAAGAAGTCTTTCCTACTAACTTGTTAGATTTGGCAGGTTGAGACCAATACACTGGAAGGTCCAGACTTTCAAGCATATCTGCAGTTTTGAGTATAGAAAAGTGTTTCAGAGCTAATGCCTAATTTAACAAATGACCTTGGTACTTAATATATTATCTGAGTTTATTAGTAAGACAAATAATATTTATGGAATATTTTCAAAATGGGGGTGAAATATTTACTATATTATATTTGAAGATGTGTGGATAATATCCACTTTTCTGCAGTGATTGGAGGGTCTTTCATGTAATCTTTTCAGTTCTTAGGGTTGTTTTTTTTTCTGTTTCCATCTATAGTAACATAAAAATGAGAAGCTGATTTTTGTTATTAGCAACCATTCTTAACTGCATAGAAAACATGAAGTCTGGTTTTTACTGAAATCACATGCCCTGGACAGGAATGTTCTATCCAGAACCATTTGACTCTTTTGTGGAGGGGAAGAACTGTTCTCTTCCAGTTCTCTTCCAGAAGGCGTTAACAGCCTTCTGATGAGAGAGATAATACAACTGAGTTACTGAAATCAGAGCCTGGCATCTGTGGCATGAATCCACTTGACCTGTCATGACAGCCAAAGAAATAGCCAAGGTAAGAAATCCTGCATACAGCTATCCTGGGTGCAGTCTTCTACAGAGAAAGGGGGAATATGTGCCAAGGCCATGGATAATAACTTCAAGCACGAGGTTTGCAGATCAGCTCCATAGCTTCTGTGTTGCCTGTGCTAAAAATACTTTCCCCCATCCTTGTGCCAATGCATCTGTGTACAATCTAGTTCCAGATCTAACACCTGAATACTGCACTTAAGATTTATTTCTTTTCTTAATGATGCATACAGACTAAAATTAAACAGTCTTACTTGCTTATTTCTGGAACATTTGTGCCAGCGCTGCTTTTTTTTCTTCTATGATCTGGGGTTTCATAGTGCTCCTGTATGTCCCAGAGCATGAAATGATTTGAAAGAGTTCTTAAAGAAACTCCAGTGCAAAACACTGTAGTGTTATAATACTGGAAGGATCATTGCTTGTGCATTTTCATTCCTGTCCAGAAAAAGTTCATAATGCGGTGGGTCCTATTTCTCAAAAAGTGTGCATTGTTTAGCTCCATAATTATATAAATACTTTCTTCCCTCTGTTGTTTCTCCCGACAGCATTAAATATTGTGATTTAACAATGCAGTTGGTAAATCACAACCTATTTCATATCAGCTATTACTTCATATCAACTTCTTAAGCCATGCACAATTCCCAAAACAGAGTAGAGCCACTGTAGTTTTTGTAGTACTTTCAGAAATAAAAGATAATTTGTAAAACTATTGCATTAATTTCTATAGTTTCAAAAGAAATTAATGTGTGTGTTTGCACATATGGCCTTCTTATATAGAGGAAGTTCACTTTTCTGTCCAATTTTGATGCTGCATTTCCATATGGATATGGAAAAGACATTATCAATCTACATTTTTGTGCCCCTTCCTGAAATATTCTAGTAAAGTTTTAACACTGAGGAATGGCTTGGAAAACCTTTGGGCTGTGACGTCTAAACAATTCAAGACACAGAACTGTTATTTCTCAAGAGGAAAGATTAATTTTTGCAAGAAACTGTAAACATTTCACTGTGATTAATAAGTAAGGTAATAAATGGAAGTATCTGAGACATCTTTACCTCTTCTGTTCATTCAATAGTCTGCATAGATGTGTCCTTGTGGGATAAGCCAATGTTGGCAATTTGCCTTATTATGACTGCCAGTTTTCCATTCACATGTTCAAAGTTTTGAGATACATACATCATTTTTTAGCAAAAAGCTTGACATTTATGTTGCAAATGTTTTGCATTTGAAATGTAAAATACAACTGAAACTGTGAAAGAGTTATTCATTCAAAAGGAAACAATCTCAGAGCATTTTAATTTCCTGCTATAACCATAATTTTCTATCTCATCATCTGGGGCTGTGACACACATTTATATCTGTGATGTCCCTATTGCATGAGAAGTTGTTCCAGTTCTCCCGGGGGTAACCTATAGGAAAGATAGAAAATCCTCCCCTTTTTACCTGCCACAAATCTCGGAAGTGCATACCAATGCCAAGGAGGTGGGAGTCAGTCAGCGTGACAGACCATCAGGTTCTGAGAAAGAAACAAAAGAAAAATGAAGACAAAAAAGCCGATGGAAGGAATCGGTATTGCTATTTGCCAGGTCCAACAGCATCAAATAGCAGTTCCTGATGGGGGCTTTTAGGGATTTCTAAACTTTCTTCAGTTTAATTTCCTGAAGTATACTAAGCCAAAGGGATTTTTTTAAAAACTTGTCTAATACAGAACTGTGAATGCCAAAATAACTGTTACCTTATCTATCTAAAGTTTGTTTTCATTCTCTTCTATTCATGATACTTCAGGGAGTAAATTGCAAAAAAACAATCCTCCTTATTTTCATACTAAATGAAACACATTTTTTATACTGTAAAGAGAATTGTTTAACCATCAGAGAGAGCTTTTTTGCTTATTTAGAAAGTGTTATGGAGCTTCATGAGTGCCAGAGATGCTGCTATGGAGGAAGGGAAAAATCCGACCCTTGCGATGAGACTGAGATAGTGCATGGTGAGGAGCAGGGGGAGTGCATCTGAATTTGTGTGGTTCAACTCTGAGGCACAAAACCTTGGGAAACTCAATTAATAAAGTCTATTAATGTAGGCTTTCTGTTGATTACTGAGTCAAGGATATTAACTTTACTCACTTTACTCACCCTGTGGGTCAGTCACAAAGCACTTGTGACTATGCCTATACAAATAGACAAACCTGTATTTAAACATATGCAAAGTAAATGTTCACGTGCACTGGGATTTGCATGAAATTCACAATGAAAAATGCACTTATTGCACAATTCCTGTTAACAACAGCATAGCTGCTGGCTCAAAATAGTCATAGACAAAAAATATCAGTACTAAACTTTCAGGTTCAGAGGCAGATGGAGATATTTTGTGATGATTTGTGCTGCAAAGGGGCCTCCACTTTTTTACAGTATTTATGCCAATATCACTTTACTGAAGCTATTGAAAAGCCAGCAGAAATCTGTCAGATGGAGACATGTAACATTCCAGATGTGGCTTAGAGGAATGAGTACAGGAAAAGCAGCAGCAATAAAATTGCATGAAATTTTATGGTGACTGACAAACCACACAAAAGAGGTGGGCAGAGGGAGAAAAATACTCTGCTCAGGTCATACTCAGTACTTGCAGAAATGTATGGTCTAGTCTGCAGAGACTATCAGCCAGTATCTGAACCACCTAAGATGCCTGGCAGGATACCCTGGGGAACTGTTGTGCTGAGTGCATCAGAAGCCAGCTGCTAGGCTTTCTTTGTTGCTGTTCATTTTTTATTAAATAACTATAAAACCAGAAAGCCAAATTCTTGCTTCACTTGTGCAAAGGCAGGATGAAGAGTTTGATGTATGCATAAAATACAGAAGTTATCTTCCTCAGAGTGAGTTTACAGAGGGGGAAATTTTCACTTACATTCCTTTTGCTTGTGAGATTTTTCTCTTTTTCTGTTTTCTTAATACTTCCAGAACAGTATGAAGGCCACTGATCCATGTTCATAGCTAGGAAATACTGAGGGTTCTTAAAGATGAAAAGAGAAATGATTTAAGATTGTTAATGTTGAGCTGAGGGCAACTGTTAAATCATATTTCCCAAAGGAATACTGGTCATAAAGGATTGGCCATTCCATTTGGTCTGTGTACCACAATGCCCCATTTGCAGATAGAGCTGTAAGTAAAGATCTATTTCCAGATATGTGAGACAGAAGATGTCATAGTAAATAAATGGAGGGGGGGGGAGGCAAGAAAACCAACCACCAAACCCAACAAGAAATGGTATTTAACCATTTGAGTAGATATCTACACCTGGCTTAACTTTTTATACACCCTTTTCAGTTAGTGAAGAAAAACAGTCTTTCTTGGAGCAATTTTTATTTTTTAATTTAGATATATAAAGTAGGACAAGCAAAGCTAAAAAGCTCAAGTCCAAGCCAAAAGCAGTATGCACTTACAAAACTGTTCTTTTGGATGCAGAGGGAAAACATCACTCGTGTTGTGATCTACTCAGAAGTGAATGTAACATTATAGTTATTCCATATTTTTCTGGTACAGCCTTTAAGTGAGAACATTTCTCTTACAAACTCCTGGTGGGATATAAATAAAATCATTCTATAAAGGCTTTTCAAGGTGCACTTAATTTTATCCAGGCAAATGGGAGCAAATGTTTGTTTGACTATGTGGATTCAGGAGGATTCACTGCCTGTGTTCACTGGACTGACTTCATCCAAGCTGACCTTGTGTTTGACTCACATCCCTGCACTAAGGCATTTGAATAGAATGACTCATTAATGACTTATTTCTGAGCTTAAGCAAAAAAACTCTGAACAGACAGAAGGACCCAAATGCTTGTGATTCTGGATCCTAGCAGCTGCATTCACCTGACATGGCTAATTTTAGAGATATTAACAATATTGGAACAGATATAAGTCATCTCCTAAAAATTTAGTAATGCTGCTGTGATATATAGGCCATTGCTTGGATATAAGAAACCTCATCACTAAACCAAAAATCAGTTTTGAGTAACTGCTCCAGCTGGCTCTGCTTGGAGCAGGGGGGTTGGGCTAGACATTTTCCAGCAGTCCATTCCCACTTCAGCCACTCCGTGACCCTATGGAAAATGATGGAAAAATAAAGGAGCTCTTACACAGACTGCTAGAAGCACTGGATTCGGGTGCTTCATTGTTAATGGCAAAGCTTCAACAGCAAATTAGACTGAGCAAGAAAATCTGTAATCAGTGGTGAACTTAAATCTGATTTTAAAACAGTGATATATGTGAGGCTGTACAGTTATCTTATATTTAACCTATGTTTAGTACCACATGCAGACTATCAAATTACACAGATCTTGAAGGAAGACAGGGTCCTGATTACTCTATCAGACAGATGCAGGAAGGGAGCATAGTCCTACTTAGACCAGTAGATGTCTAGAGCTGGAACTGGCTTTAACCACTAACAGAACTGCCTGATTGGTCCCAAGATACCTGCTTTCCATCAGAAAATTAGACACTTGGACAGCATCGTGATGACGCATCTTCACAAGGACTTCCACCTCTTTATTCCTCTGACTGAAAATCATTTGCCTTGGCACACAGTCTAAATAAGATAAGTTAAAAACAGAAAAAAAATTAAACCCAAACAGTCAAAAGAAGTAAACCATTAAGGATATACAACATGCTTTGTATCAATTTTACAGTGAAAAAATAACCAGTAACTGAAGTAGGGTTTTTAAAAATCCTGGTTTCTCAAAGATGAAGCTGGCACGACCATGCTCCCCATCTATCTGCTAGTAAATGACTTACAGAATATTTAAGCTCATTGGACAGTTTTTTAATTGACTTGACAGAGCTGAATTTGACAGACATTTCGAAGATTATAAAGCATATGATTTTTTGTGCCAATAGGAATGATTAAGTTTTCTCTTCCATGTGGATTCTCTTTTTACTAGTAAGTTACAAAAAGACTGAAATCTTTCCTCATAATTAGCAGATCTCTAATCTCTTTCTCTTTGATGTCTTATAAAGTTCATGAGGAATGAAAATTCAGCTAAAAGACACAAATGGATTGGAAGCCAGTCATTAGTTCCAGTGCCCATGGAGTTGCTTGTGTCCCTGGAAATACCTCAGAACCCTCATGAGTGGTCTATTCATGCGAAACTAAAACAAAACCAAGTTGTAATTTCTTTGTTCTGAATTAGTACTAGTCAAGCCTCATGGATAACTTGCTAGGTACTGCACAAGCACAGTTTGAGGTACATTTTGCTGTCCTGGAAAATCAGTTAAGTGCCAAAGATAGACCAAAGGTACACATGTTCAAGCCTGTGTGGAAGTCATGAGTGGAGGGAAGGGCAGACGGACAATGGTGTAATAGGCAGGTCAAGGGGGTTTCCCCAAATTTCCCCAGAAGGTCATAGAAAAACAGAACAAAACACAGTTTTCCCAAATGCCAGGTTTTGTTCTTTCTCATTAGTATCTAATGGGAAGTCTTAGGCAGGATTTGAAAAGCCGAGAGGAATGACTTTAGTTTGTTCTCTAGCAGGTAAGATCTTTTAGACTAATTATCTTCTTCATGTTGTTGGACACTGACATTGTCTATGGTAACATGGATAAAAGTGAAAGGTATGAATTCAGGGGGAAAGGTAGGAAAAGATTTCGGGAAAAAAATCATGCCATTCAAGGGTCTGCTACTTCTATTTCAATGAAAAGTAGTTTTATACTGTACCAAATCATTGCTGTAGAATAGGAAAAATCCATGGTCCAGATCCATGCTTCCTCTTCAAGACAGGGCAACCTCTACCTAACCCATTCCTGAGAGATGATTTTCTTGGTCTGTTCTTCAGAGAAGGAATTTCACAACTGCCCTAGATATTATGCTTTACCCCAGCTACAGATAGAAGAATTTCCCTAATTCATGAAGTATTTCTAGCTGCTCTTTGAACCAATTACTTCTTGTCCTATCCACAGTGAACGTAGATGATGCCAAACTCTGTGGCAACCTTTCACATATTTGAAGACCTGGGGTTTTTTCTATACCACTTCCTCCCATGCAAACCAGTATCAGTTTAGTCTCACAAGTAACACATTATAGGGCCCAAAATACCTTTCTTGTTTTCCAATGTAGTGTTTTCTGGTGTCCTGTATTTTTAACATGCTTGTTAAAAAATGCCTCAAATCTGATTAGAAGCAGAGCAGAAGGATTGCATCATGTCTTGCAAAACCACTCTCCAGTTTATAAATATCCCGTATGAAGTTCAATTTCTTCAAAATTTTATTTTGTGGTCACCTCTCATGTACAGTACTGCCCAAATTTTGTGCAACCTACTTTCTGTTTGGACAGTTAGTTGCTTTTCCACTTTTCCAGTCTGTATCAGTTGTCCCCTGCTATGGGCGTGCTGGAGGAATGGTTGGCCCCTTTGGGAGCAGGACTGATTTGTTCTTTCAAAATCTGGATGGCCTTTGCTGCTGTGATTCTACTCAGTGCTGTGAGTTCCTTTCTGAACCAGCACAGGCATAGGGTAAAGAAGCAAAAGTGTATAATGTTGATTTCCTTTCTATTAATTAACTTAACAAAGCCACTGGTCTCTGTGGAAAATCTCAGCAGTTATTCCAGTCTCCACATGGATAATTAGGTAAGGACATGGCTACAGATGATGTAGGTCTAGGTCTCTTTAAATACTTGCAGTTTCTGAGGTCCTTCTTGGTAAAAAGGTGCTTTCCTTATGAAAGAAATAATTCTGTCTTAAAAGATGGGCATTGTTTCAATCCAGCAATCCCAGTGTGGAACAGCTTATCCCAAAGAAGGAATCTCATTTTATGTCTGACTACAAACTAAATCTGATTAAAGAACTTTCAGGGAACAGCTACCTAATTAGCACTGTTAAGCTACCACTACTGCATCTATTGACTATAGTACCAATGATTATCCTGGGAGAACATGAATGCTGAGAAGAAACTGTGCTATTATACATGAACTCCCCATTACAGTTTTGGCATCACAGCAGGTGGACATAGAAGAAGTAGGAATGTCCCCAGCAGATCCTGCTGGCCAAAGATTTCAAATTGCAACCCCATACTGCGTGTGCATACCAACAGGGGAGTACACATATGGACAAATACTCAAAGTGGAAATAAATGTTTCAGCAGTCACACTTCATAACAGTAGTGAGAATCAGAACCTCATGTTTGCAACTCTTCATCACTTCTGTGTGGGAATATCTGAAAGCCTTAATTGTCCATGGACCTAATCATGAGGTGATGATCACTGCCAACAAAGTGCTGAGAGCTCCCAGCTCTCACTGCAGAGTGGGGAGATGAGGATACTCGGTACTTCACAGCAACGGCAGCATCATCCTGCCTCTCCAAACACATGCTGTTTTCTGAAGTTCCTGACTAAGAACAATGGTTGTTCCTACACAAACAACAGCAGCTCAGCTGGAGTCCCAGCTGCACTCAGGCCGACAGCCTCAAATCCCTCGTGCCTCTTCGAAGCAATTTGTTTCTGGCTCTGGCGAAGAAACAAAACATTTGATCTGTGATTTGCAGAAGACCATTCTTTCCCCCATCCTCCTGCGCCTTTCACATCTCCTTGAATTGCATCTCCTACCACCAGTGTGCAAGTGAAGGCAATTCTGGTGATGTTAACAGCACTCCTCGAAGCAGGCTACGTGTCATGAAAGAGCTGCTCCTCCTCGGAGACCTGGAGCAGTGCCTGGAGTGAGCACAGGCTGCCAGCCTTGGAGAAACATTCCTGTTCTTGAACAGGGTCAAGGGGCAGTGGCAGCCCAGTGATTCATCAAATCAGTCAGGCACCAAGGAGCAATTCCAGCAAAAGAGTCCAAAGTAAACACTATGATTCTGAGAAGGATAAATGACACAAGAAGCCAAAGGAGTCCTTGAAGAAATGGTACAGTAATATTTCATTAGACCACCTATTGCCACAGTTAAACAGCTCCATTATGTACAAGCATAAGGTGATGAGGTCTTGAAAAACAGAGAAGCCCGGCAGGAAGGATGGGATGTGTTCTCACTCAAAAAGCAGACTAAAAAAGAGCCTCAGAAATCCTAGTACTGAAGCTTGTAAAAAAAATAATGAGGCAATTTTGCCTACAAGTATTCTTTGAGGTGGTTGATCTTTCTGAATGTATACTGACATCAGTTGTTTTGGGTTCTTTCTAACACACAACAAATGTTTACTGATGGCTGGACTATGATAATGGGATTACTACCAGTGTTTTAAATCCCATAATCAATGGCAGTGTGTACAGTATATTATTTTCATTTTTACTGGGAGGTAAGGTGTTGTGCAACTTGATAGAAAGGACATGTTTTTTTAATCCTACTGTCCTCAAAATCTGTTAGGCTAGATTTATTCAGAAAAGTGAGACTCTTTGAAAGCTAAGTCCCATATTACAAATTTTATGGTTATCTTGTAGTCCTAATGCTTGTGGTCCAAATCTTTGACTACTGTCTTTCTGACAGTGTGGTGATTTTAAAGGGTACAACAGTTCAGCCCACCTCTGGCTAAACCCCTAGGAGAGAGGGAGGGAGGGAGGGAGCCAGGCCACACAGGGCCCTGAAAAATTATTATTCAGATGCACTCAAATGTTATTCTGAACTTCTCTGGTCTGAAAGACTTGGCAGGGCTGACTCTTTTGTAAAACTTGAGGCAGTTTGTGGTTCATACCAGGTTTGGTGGTCTTTGAGTGAAGCACAAAAGCAGGCCTGCCAAACCAGGTGGTTCAGAGGTGCAAAGACCATGTGAAAGGCTTCTGCCATCCATACAAGTTACAGTTGCATTCATGCTCACTTTTTCAGAAACCAGAAAATCAATGCACAATCCCACATAGGAATTGGAGCCAGAACTTGCATCTGTTCCTTAGAGCTATTTTCGCCACTGTGCTCTTTCAATACCAAGCTTTGCCTTCCAGCAGGACAACAGCCATCCCATTGCATGAATTTCTGCTGCTTCTTCACTAGGGAATTAAATAGGACATGCTGTGTTGAAATGTAGCTTCAGCTTTGCTGGCATCCCACTGGAAATGACCTTTGGCTTTCTCAGACAAGTTATGATATTGACACAGGCTGTGCTGGTGGAGGAGGCTTCATCCTTTTCTTTCAAGAAGTTCTGTAGTGGAGAAATATCAGTGTTTTTTTAAAAAATGTCATAAAAATTGTTTCCCAATTTTCATGATACTCACCTCTGCTCTTACTGGTGCACTCTCAGAAATGAAACCTCAGCCCTGCAGATCTGTTTGGATGGATGGAGGAACCAGTCTGTATCCCAGCACACCTGTTGAAAGGGTTGTGTATGAACCAAGGATTCCACAGCAACCAGGTGCAGCTGCAGATCAGTGGTCTCACTGTGTTCTCAGGAGTGCAAAATGTCTTTGTAATAGTCTCTTCCCAGCACAAAATACAGTTAATTTTGTAGCCATATTTATTTATGCTGTTAAATCAATACATATTAAATATATGATTCTATGAACTTGTGGCTTAGGACAGTTCTTCCATACCTAATTTCAGTGAGATGGTTCCTACCTATCAATGATACTTATGGTTTAACAAGGTGTTTCAGCATCATTTATAGTTTCTATGTGGCAAGAAAAGTGCCTAATATGAACACCAGCTGATAAATAGCCTGGCCTCAGATTATAACCCTGTAACCAAAGAGCTCTGTAGGTAGGGGTGGGATTGGGGTTGTAGGGACTGAAGAATTGGGTAACAGGGAAACCTGTGTGAAAAGTGTCATTGAACACCTGCTGTTTGATATTTAGATATAAGTGGATAATAGTAACCTGGAAACATTTTACATATTTTATTAGACGCCCAAAACCAAAGGTGCAGACAAGGGGCATTAATTTTTATTTTTTTAAAATAGAATGAGTTTGAATGGAAAGTAGAATCAACTATACATGCTTGCAAAAGACATAGATGCACGACCACACGTGATTTTCTTTTTCAGGTCAATGGACGAATTTTCGGGTGTTTCACACATTCACGAACTTGACATGATAGGACATGCTGATATTATCATAGAAAATGTCACAAACAATTAGTGCAATTTTATATTATTTAAATGAATATAATATGGATTGAAGTTCAGACATTGGAAAAGAAACAAAGGGACAGAAGGCTTTACAATTAGAATGAAACATTAAATAGATTTTCTCATTGTATAGGTGCATAAATCATAATTGAGCGAATGGAAAAGAATTAAGTGGTCATTTCTAATCCATGTTTGGGTGGAAAAATAGGTTTTGTCATACACAAGACAGAACCAACTCTGTTTGTATCATAGATATTTACCATTAGACAGTAGATATTTACCACTGTGAAACTGGGTAAAAGACTTTCTTTTAATAAACTCTGAGTAGCAATTTAGGACTTTTATGTCTTCCCCTGTTTTCTGCCAATCTCAGTTTGTTTAATCTTTCCTTTTAACTCAAATTTTCCAGGCAGCTGATCAGTTTTCAACTGTCTCCAGTTACTTCACATCTTTCTTGAAATACAGAGCCATACCCCTTACATAGCACTCCATTAAGCAATGTCTTCACAGTGCAGCAGAAAGCAGAACAATTTCATTTATTTTGCAGGCTGGATTCTTATTTGAATATGCAGACATGCTTTGTTTGGGTTTGTTTGACTGGTGGTTTTTTGCATCTGCATAACAATGCTGACAGATTCAGCTGGTTACTGTTAGTCCCACATCACATTCTTTAGTAGTTGCTCTCCATCTCGTATTTGTCAGCTTGATTATTTCTTTCAGACATTACCTATTGCTTGTTCTGACGAATTTCCTACAGGTTTTTTTTTTTTTTGAGAGTAGGCTATATTTGTGATAACTATTGAAATTAGTATAGTTTGTTCTGTTTGGGTTAATTTGGCTTCTAAAAAGGCATGTAATAACACATCAGTAACAGATACAGTAGAAAAAAAAGATTTTTCTTTTGTGACTTTTGAGGTCACAAACCGAGTTTCAGCTGTACTCTCTGCTATGCAGACAGGAAAATGTTTCTCTTTGCCAGAGTTCCTTAGTCTGATTTACCATACTCTTTAGCTTAGGTCTCCTTTGCTTATGAAAAATTACCTTGCCAGTGTTTGACCTGAGGTATCCTCTTGTGCACTAGTGGAGAAGTCAGCTCTTGGAGAGCTTGGTCATGAAATCAGACTTGCTTCCAAGAATAGTGAGATTTGGATAGCTAGATAGATTGAGAGTTTTTGGCAAAAAGATGCCCTGACAACTGACAGCTGGAGCAAGAACTGCATAAATGCTTCCGTAAATTTTGTGGAAAGGGGAGGAATGGCTACCATCTGAAGATACATCTTATAACTTAACCAGTCTTCAGCACTGGGTAAAAAAGAGTGGCATGTCTGGGTTTCTGAGGGACCCTGGAGCAATATGTTCTCTTCCTTTAAAATTCTCTGCTACCATTTATCAGGACATGATAAGAGCTTTTTTCCATCATCTTCATTTCTCAAACAGATTAAAATTATGTGGAGAATCTGTAGTATGTACTTCTTAATGTACTCATTAACCTCCCAAGATGCTTCATAAACACACAAACACATCATACTGTGAGGGGATTGCACAACGCTATTTATTAATTCATCTTAAGTCTATAGTCTCAAACTTCATAGTCTTTGGAAATCTATCCAAGCGCTATAACCCTAGTAAGACCCCAGGAGTCTTTTCTCATGGCTAGTGAGGGTTAGATAAACCATAGTGGGGTTTATTATTTATCTATCTTATATTTGTTTTATTTACTAATTTTTTGATTGACTCCCCTTGAACCTTTCAGAATGAAATGCTTAAGTCAAGGAAAAGAAATGCAAGCCAAGGTTAAAGAAAGAAACAGGAATATTTATAGTTCAGACAATTCTGTAATTGTTTTGTCTGGGTCAATATGATCTACAAAAGCTTCCTTGGCAATGAAAACTTGAATGAAAAATTTTGGTCAAATCTGATTAAATTTGTGCAATAGTGATAGAAGAACTAAATCCTTCTGTCTGATAGACAAATTCTTCTCTTTTGTGCATTATTGTTTTGCTTATTGTTTGCTATGCAGTGGTCCTTGGAGGTTCCAGTGGTCATTAGGGCCCATTCTGTAAGTAGAGGGTGAGAGAGTCTTCTCTTGAAAGGTCCTGTAATGGAAACAAGCAGGCTTGGGAAAGGGTAGAAATGCATAACACACACAATGATTTGCACATCCGTTGGTTAAAAATTATTTTTTTTAGTCATTCCAGTTTTTATTCACTGGTGGACTGGTCTAGAGTTTTTTTACTGTATCTAAGTATATCAAATGTGAGCTAGAGCAATGGTGGGTATAAAAAGAAATAAAAATTAGATAAAGCAAAGGCAGAGTCAATTGAAAGTAGGGTGGGTGATGATGAACTGACGTCTCTCTAGCCAGACAGGTAAGCTTGTTAAGGAAGAGAAGGAAAAAGGTAACTAGGTAGAGAGCATATTTTCACAACCATATCAGTTCCTGAAGATCCCTCAGAAAGTGTTTAGTATCCCTCAGAAAGTGTTTAGTTTCCCTCAGAAAAAGCTGGAACCAAATCTCAGTCCAGTTTTTCTCACTACTGTACAAGTCCCTACAGGGGAAGAGTAGAATAATGCCTAGTTCTGTTGTTAACCTTGTCTGTACACCTTGAGTGAGTGAAGGAGAGAGGGACTATTGTTTTAAAAAATCACTTTATTCCTTCCTGACTATCTGCTGAATTTTCCAAGGTGTAAGTGAAAACCCTAGCAAATGAACTCAGACTGACTTTTGTGTCTTAAGTGACCTCAGACGTGTGTGCTTTTAGTGGGAATCTCCTGATCTCTCTCACTGTCCATGTAGTGGTTCTTCCTGCAGAGTCATCCTGGAGTGTATGAACCTGATGCCCTTTGAATGAAGTGAAACCAGCAGACATGCTCCAGAAGCAATGAACTGCTCCTCCCCATGACCTGCTGCTGCTGCCAATGAGATTTCAGGCCACAGGACAGCCAAAAACCAGAGCATCCTGTCTGCCGTCCTTGGAACAAATGCAGCAATGTGTCCCTCCCCTAAACGGCAGATCTGTTTGTCCTTCTCCCACTTCTTTGTCTGCCTTTAACCTTCCAAACAGAAGTGTTATTTCTCTGAAGGCCCACTGGGGTTGAACTCAAATCTTGCTTTGGTTTCACGCTGTGAGCTAACTCCTGGGGACCTTGGGCTTTGAGCCAGGTGGTCAGAAGTGCCCAGATGAATCCACTGTAACTCCTAATTACTACTGGCTAAAACGTTTGCATGCCTCACACCAAGACAATATAATGGTTTGACACTTAAAAGGACTGAAAGTAAAAGTATGGAAGAGTGCAGAGGCAATAAAATAGTGCCCTCATCATCCTTCTGCTTTAGCTGTAATGTGAAGCTGAAAAACAAAACAAAACAAAAGCTTAAATAAACTTCAAAGAGGGAGTAAGTTATCACTGGAATACAGTTCAAAATTCAAGCTGATGTGAAATTCAAGCTGACATGACTAAAAAATAAAAGTTCCTCTCTAGAGTTTGAGCTGTACTGAGACAAGATTTTGCATATTTTTTCTCCTCTCCTGTCTTGACTGCTGCAATGACATTGTCTTTCTCTTTTACAGTAAAACTTATGAATTATTTGGGAAAATGTAAGCTTGCTCAGTCATACAAGGCAGCACCAAAACAATCCAGGCAAGTTTTGAAAAACGTGAAAAACAAACAAACAAAATGTATCAGTAATCATCTCTGCTTGTCTATGAGTCTGTAGATCAATCTATTTCACTATAAATATGCAATTTAATAAAGGAGTCACATGATTTCTTTCATGTACATATGGAGATTTAGTAAAAACCCCCAAACAACCATGAGCAAAACAGTAGCAACAACAAAATGGATTTTAGCCTTAGCCTATTGCTCCAAAAGCATTTGGCCTTGACTCCTGGAGCAGGGCTCGGCTGGTAAGTATTCAACATATTCAATTTTTTCTGAACTCTTTTCTTTCTCTAGGGTGTATGTTTATGCTCTGGTTTTCCATTGAACCTTATCCCCAAAAATCTGATATATTTTTGGTGGACTCCTTAAAGTTTGTTTGTCAGAAATATTTCTGGTTATGCTTAGGTCAAGCCTATGAAAACATTAGGTCATTTCCACTTTTTAAAAGCTGATCAAAATAAGCTAATTGACACCTTTACTGGACCGCACAAAAGGTAATTTGCAAAGTGGGCAACCCAGTGGAAATTCTCTAGTGCTATATTCTACCTTGGTTATACAGTCTGTGCTGCTAAGCTATGTGATCAAATCAGATCAACTGTGAGAAAATTTCAGTTCTGTTAGTGTTAAAGTAGGCTTTCAGCTTTCAAGGTTGATATTAGCCAAATTAATTTTACTAGAAGTGAATGCCCTGCTGCATTTATATGGAGTTAGGCCAATCTGTGAGCCAGGTAAGTAAGGGAGAGGAAGGAGAAAGGGCTTGTCTGAAGTGTGAAATAATGTGATGTACTTGGGTCAGACATAAGGAGGAACCATGAATTTCAGGAGATGAAAAAAAACCCTGAGTATGTACTTCGGGAATTTTTTCCAATTAGACACAGATCATTATCTACAATCCTTAACCGTTGCTTACTTCTGGTGGGCTGCACAGAGCATGTGCAAAAACTAAGAGTCACTTATGTTCCTAAACACAAGTGGGACTTAAACATGACTAAATAAAGTGTAGACCTGATGTATATCCCTTTCTACCAGGATTGATTTCACCTTAGGAAGATTAAGAAATAAATGACATGCTCAAGGAAAAAATCAAGCCACCTGGCTTTTCCTTATTGTTGTTCTAAGGAAAGTATTAAGAATTGGGTAGAGATCTATCACCAGAATATTACCTCCTCAGTAAGAAGCATTTCTGCACTTCATTAAGATGGAGAATTATCAATTCTGTAGCAGGGAAGCCATGTAAATGAGGCCTTCTAAGGAATGAAAAAAAAATCAGATTTCACTGAGAGCATTTGAATATTTTTAAAATACCTTGGACTTGAACATTAAAATGTGTTGAAAGGCAAGCCTGGGGAGGTCTTAATAGAGAATTACTAGCCATTTTAGAAATATTTGCATATACTGCATTAGTTCTACTAAACTATAATCTGAATGACCAGGTTTGTACAGACACTAACAATATTACAAAGAGGAGCATTTTCCCACTTTCTATCTGTCTCTCTGGACTGCTGCTAACATTACTGAGATAATTATGAGAATATTACAATCTGCTCTGTAGCATCCTAACAAAATAAGTGTCATTAAGAGAAGGATAAGTGCATTGCAGGTTTCAGCCTATTTTATATTCATTGGACAAAAAATATTGTAATTTAAGTCCTGACAAAATTTCTGCATGGACATTAAAGACGAAAGACCAGAAAAGTCCTTTCAGAAAGCTTAATAATTTTATTATTAAGTGGGACTTTAGAATGGTTTGAATATTCTGTCTAAGAGTGTCTTTCATGTGTGGACATATATATTGTCTTTAAGAAGTTTCATATAAAACCTGCTCAAATTACAACTAGAAGGTTGTCTCTTAACTGGCTAAAACCTTGAAAAATTCATCACAAAATCTAAGAGTCTGTCTGAGCTCCTTCTGTCTCCAGGGTTGTTAATAAAGACTCTGGAATCACAACTCATGTAAAATTCTACTGAAAACCTTGTACACTGTGGCCTGCAATAGAGAAGAGAAACTATTTTTTTAAGCACTGAATTTAGAAGATCAGATACTGATACAGGGAAAGAGCACGTATCTTTAGTAGAACAGTATTAATTTTGCATAGCTGTACTTCAGAGTTAAAGATGAATTCAGAGAAAAATTTAAAATATTTTCTTAGTCAAGTCTGCTTAAACAGCAAGTGTGCTACAGTGCCCAGCAATCCACTCATTTATGTGCTGTGTTAAATCATACGGGGCATAATTGAGCCTATGTGTTCCCTGCTTTATTATGTCATCTTTTGTTTGATGGGGGGAAAAAATTCTGACTTTAAGGAATTGATTATGTTTAATCTTGTAAAGTGGAAATGTATCTGTTGTTTCAGAATCTCTGCATCAGCCCTTAAAAACAATTAAAAAACCTCCAATCCCAACTCTGTAAGAAGTCTTCTTTCCTGATGTGTGTAAAATGCTCAGAGCTAAAAACTTTTCATTATTTCAGCCATAGAGAAAAGTCTCATGACTGGTCATGAAAACAATTTCATGACTTCCAGCCATGTGAAAGAACTAAGGAAGTCTGCGTCTGAACCTACCCTTCTTCTTATCCACAACAGCATTTTCCACATTCAGAGCTGCACCACATTTTACTGTGGAGTTCCTTTTGCTGTTTCCAATTCCTATGCAAGAGGCATTCAAGGACACATAATGTGGTTTTTTAAAATGTTTGGGTTTGTGGGTTAAAAAAAAAAAGCTATTTGTAATAGAAGTTCTGTCCTCTCAACACTGCAAAAATTCAGTCATGTCCACCATAATTTTTTTTCTGAGCTCCCTATTTGTCTTGGATTGCAATATGTATTCAAGTCCCTGACAATGGCTAAAGCCACTGGTGATTTTAAATGTTACTTGAATTGTGTAGGTTTATACCAAGTGTTTGTATAGTAAGTGCAATACCTACTCATATATTACCCTGAAGTATATTCTACTTCAGGTAACTGTGCATTTCACAAGTTTGGAGTCAGACAACAAATTTGGGCAAATTTTATCTGTGGGTTTTGTACTGTGTGAAAGATGCCATGAAGGAGATGATGGGCATGGATCCCTCATCATTCAGATCTGCTTTCACCACCAGCTTCAAGTCACTGCCTGTCTGCCTGCTCACTTGTGTTTGTCAGCACTCGGAGAACTCGAATAAAATTAAGTACCTTAGGCTGCTTTGTTCATGCATACATGTCACTTTGAGGGATTTAGAAACAATTAATTCCCCCAAGGCAACCAAAGCCTGAAATCTAAATAAAACCAGACTGCTAACACACCTTTGCCAATAGAATCACCTGTCTGGATGCTTCTCTGTAAAGCTGTGTGTTTGATTCCCAACTGTTTGCATTATCAATGTCTACCCTAGGGAGATTTTTAAACAATGGTGCAGAAACTGCCTGTGGCAGAGGAGTGTGAGACTCTAAATGAGCTGCATGATCCACAGCCCTATCAGGACTACCAGAAGCTGGGAAGTTGATCTTGCACAGCCACGAAGTAAAAACGTGTCTAATTGAGGTTGTTTTGTCCTGAGAATTCCTTGTGAGAAAGATTTGCATATGGTACAGTTGCCCAGAATACGGGAATCCCTAAAGAAAGGCTAACGTGTTTGGCTGTCTGTTACACAGAAACAAAGCAAAGCAAAGCAAACAAAGAAGGAAAAAACAATGCCTTTTTGGCAGGAGGGTAAATGAGTCATTGGGTAAAAATCCTGCAGCTGGATAGCACTGTAGCTGAGACAGTTAATTACATACAAGGAGATGTCAGGATATAGCTCAGACAGCAAGAGGGAATGGAGCAGAGGTTTGGTCATGGCAGTCAGCGTTCTCTCAGCTGGGAAGTGCTGAGCTTGCACGCACAGCCTGGGCACATGTCCTGGCCAGAAGAATCCAGCCTGTGGCATGCGGGCACAGAGGCTGAAACCCGTCTATGGACATGGGCTCAAAGAAGATGTGGCTATTTAGAGATCTGAAAATTCCCAAGTTAAAGAGGTTGAATATGGCATTTGGAATTAAGGCTAGCTCTGCTTTTAGATATTCTAAGGTGAAAACAAATACTCAGATTCTCAATACCTAAGTGACCAAAAGCACAGAACTGAAAAACTGAGATCTTGCTCTAAGTAGGAAAGAAGATCCATGTCTCCATTGCAATACAGCAGGGTTAAGATGAAGAAAGATCTGAGTAAACCATTGTGGGCTATGCTCAGTGAGGGTGGTATTCAGCCGCGGCTTTATTCAGGCTTCTGTACATGAACTAAAGTCTGAGCACTCACTGACAGTCCAGTCAATAAAACTAATGGAACCCATGATGAATAATTAACTTGACCCTATGGCAGATACTTGGCAATAGTTAATAGAATAACTTTCCAGACTTCATCAATGTCCATACAGCTGCTTGTACACAGGGATTTAATACCCCAAGGCACCCCACCTGTCTACCAGGAAGGCATTAATCCTCTGCAGGTCCTGTAACATATTTGCCAGCTCTGTGTGGATCCCTTGGATCCATATCTACAATGAGTGTATCCCTCAGCACATCTCCAATGACGAAGCCTGTGTGGGGGCAGCAGAACAAAGCCTTCTTGATTGTATAGACTAAACCACTGTTGACTATAATATCTAAGCACCAGCAAGGAGCAGAAGATGCCTTTAAGTAGGTGCAGCAGCTGTTAGACAGCTACTGACTGGAACATTCTGGTACTCTGTGTTTGGACACCAAATGGTTTGATTGCCTCTATCTCACTTCAGAAAGCATTGCACTAATAGCATGTATTAGGAAAGTGATTAGGTCAGGGCTAAATATTAAATACTGTGATACATACACGCTCCTGAGGCCCAGCAGACTCTTTCCTGAATAGATTAGCTTCTGTACTTTATGAAAGACTTCTTTAAAATTTTCACTGTGTTTTCTCCTTCCCTGAGGAAATGAGAAGTTTGTCCCTTATGAGGCACATTAGATCATTGTCTCCTCCCTTCCCTTAAATCCACTTGTTAATTTCAACATAGATAAAAATATTTTTTAGCACAAAGCAAAGCTACAACAACAGACATAGAACAAGCATATGTCCAGGCATTTTAACCTTTGCCAAACAATGTAAATTTGTTATGAGGCAAAGACTAAATATTTATGTTTGCTTCTTCCTCTTGTTGTCCTAGCATTTGGCAGACGACATGGGACATGGCACAGCAGCAGCAGGAATGAACCGTGGTGAGGTATGGCCGGAGCAGGTCTCATTAAAGGAAAGGAAAGGTCCAGATGCCTGTCTGATCAAGCCAGCCACCAAAGTTTGGTCTTTATTTACTTTACCATAGCCCTGCATTTGAGGTCCACAGTCAAAAGTCCATGATGGAACTGCAATGCCTGCCAAAGATTAAATGACTACTCCAGTCCAATAATGATTTGATTTCCTTTTACCTGTGTACTTTTGTATCTCTTAATCATAAATTCTCTTCTCATTCACTTGCTTGCCATACATTCCCAGCTTGGATACTACTACCCTTGGCCTTGTCTTTGTCCAGTTTGTATTTGCATTTTAAATGATACTTAAAATATGTGTCTTGGGGAAGCCTAGAGTGTGTAAAGCAACAGGACATAAAGAGACTCCTGAACTAATAACAACCTCAGCTAAGACTTCCAGATGAAAAATAATAGCATGGTGCCAATTTGCCACTTTGTGGTTGGCTGCTAATGTAAGTTTTACTGGAGAAATCAAGGTTTCTCACCCATTAAAATAATAGTTCAGAATCGTGTGAGTAAGTAGTCTGAAAACCCTATGAAATGTTATTTTGATTGAAGTGTTTCAATTATGTTTGTAACATTTTTAGTGCATTTGCCAAAAACACCTTTTAAATTTGACAATAAAGACACAGAGTTAAATCCTGTCATCACTGGAGCTAACATCAACCTCTTCTTGACTTTCCCTGGAGCTCAAATTTCACTCATAACTAGTATGCCTTTTTCCTATCTTTCTAATAAAAGTAATAACCCATTATGAAGCCAGTGGCATATTTTCCCATCTCCAGAGCAGAGCACGTTCCCCTGAGTTTGTTCTGGGAGGAGCCATTCTGGGAACTGTTTTCCCTTCTGTCTGGAATGAGGACTCGGGATGCTCATGTGCTACCATCAATCTGATGCAGCCCTTATGTGTGGTCCAGGTCCAGGCTACGTATTGGACAAGGGGAAGAGACATGCCAGACAGAGGAGTAAGT